>BMAW01002100.1:2200-73895 GCA_019974015.1 Nephila pilipes | reverse complement strand
TTTTTTATATTTTTATATGTTCAAAATACATTAATTAATTGATAATTGTAATTTATAATAATAAATAAATAATCTTCTAATTTTAAAGGATGATTCTACAGCAAAATAATAATCCTTTTAAAGTACAGCTTAAATTCAAAGAGAATCAGTGTGTATGTGAATGAACAGCAAGAGTAAAGTAAAGAGCAGTAAACAGATCAAATGAACAGAAAGTGAAGAAAAGAATACGGAACACTGAACAGAAAAGAATTAACATACAGGGAATTAAAAGAATCAAGGGCACTGAATGATTGAATAAAAACGAAAGATCTGTCTATGGAGTCTCTTGTTCCCCTTGGCAAGGATGGGAAACGGTTCGGAACAGTAAATACTTTCCTAGAAGAACGTCTAATCAATTCATTCTCTGCCTAATAAGTCCATTTTCCCATTACATAAACACATATAAGGAAGAAAAGAAATTTTTTATCATCCATCCATATCATCTGAATATTTATTTCACATTTACCAACTTTTCTTACTTTTAACATATTATAGTTATAAAATCTTTGGTTTAAAAATGATCATATTTATAATTACCACCTCATAAAACTTCTCACAATAATTATGTGTTTTAAGAAAATTTTAGGACATAAAGCACCACTTATTTTAAAAGATAAAATGATGATATCAAAACCAACATTCAATTTATTTTTCTTTCCCTTTACTTAAAAAAATTAGTATATTAAATAACTAATTAGTGTATTACTTTTTATATAAAAATAATTAATGTATTAAATCTAGCCTCTCCCTCTCTTTAATATAATTAAGCACAAGTAATATGCTATCGTCCCCTGCCTAATCAAATCATTTTTCCATAACATAAGCACATGAATTGGAAGTATGAAGTGAAATGATTATTCATTAACTTCGCATTGAGAAGCAACACGAGGAGATTGGTGACGGACCTCGTAATTTTGAACCTCGGTCATGTGAGGAAGACGACACCTGAGATGATACCTCCCTTTTCAAACTTAACACCACGCCATTGGGAGAACTTAGGACCTCGACCAGATTTAACGTGATTCATCCTCGCTCGGGTCAAAAGTGGCATCAGGGTGCGAACCCACGATTTGACAAAAGCAACAGCGGCCGCTAGTCCACGACCATGACCATTAGGCTATGGCAGTCACAACAGATTAATGGAGGAAAGATCTTTTTTTGATCATCTATCTACATCACTTGAATGTTAATTTTATATCAATATATATTTTCTTATTTTTAAAATATTATCGTTATACAACTTTTTGTTTAAAAAACTTATTTGTGAAAACCTCCTTATCAAACATGTTTTAATAATAATATTTTAAAAAAAGCTTTTAGGCATGAAAAACTACTTTTTTTATGTATCGAATTATGGTAGAAAACAAAAGCTTTTTTTCCCCTCATCTCTTTCATTTTCGTAGGCCTGTAAGTACGGACTTGTTCAACACTTGGAGCATTTGCTGTTTTATGGTGCTGACATGAACGCCCGGAACGCCAGTGGAAACACGCCACTGCACGTGTGCGCTGTCAACGACCAAGAGAGCTGCGCAAGGGTTCTTTTGTTCAGAGGAGCCGACAAAAATGCGCTGAACTACGCGAATCAAAATCCTCACCAGGTGGCGATCATAGCTGGAAACCTACGCCTAGCGGAAATCATTAAGAACCATAAACCTGAGGACGTAGGTAAGTGATAATACAATTTATACTTTTTTTTAAAGTTAGATTAAGCAACGGTGGGAAATGGACTACTCTATCAGATATCTGAGATATTCGGTACTCAACCGAGTCTGAGAGTCAATATCTTACAAGGGTGCATCGAAAAAATCGATTTTTAGAAATGTTATTTTCAAATTGATAATTAGTTACTATTAATGGTCAAATTAGAGCTGAAAAAATTTTAGCTTCGTACATTATATTCCCGCATAAGGCATAATTTTTTAGTATTTTTTAATAAATAATATGTATTTCTATTAAAAAACTGAAGTGTTGTGCGTGTTAGACAGCTAGAAAGTTGGAGATCCTCCACCCAGTGGTATAGCGACGAGGGGAATATGAGAGTTGTAATTCCCCCCCCCCTTTCCATGAGGATTGCGGAATACTGAAATTTTAAAACTTCAACTTTTTAAACTGATTTTTTTTTTCAGAAAAATTAATATTCCAAACCACATACTCCACACTAGCCTGTTTTTCACCTTTAAAATAAACATTGAAATACGAAAATGATATATGAATTCATAAGATCAAAAATTTCATTTCATTTTCCATTGCGCATAGCACTTCAGTTTTTAGTCAATAATTTTCAGCTGGATTGAAAAACCTTTACTTCTTTGTGTTTATCATGATGATAAACTGTCATTTTCAGTACATTTTCATTTAATTTCTTAATAATCGAAGAAAAAATTTTTTTGCCTATTAGCTCTTTTTCATTTTACTATTTTAACGTATAGAAGTTTTATTGTTATTTTTTTTATTATTATTTACTTTCATTAGTGTTATTAATGCATGGATTCGATTAAAATTATTCAAGGGATATCAGAATTATTTATATCTCTATAAATAAGTTTTAAAATTATTTTTAAATGTATTCAGTAAAAATGATTTCCTGTATGATAAATTTTCATGACAAAACCTTTAGAAGTTAGCTCAATCTGAGTCAATGCGTTTAAAAAAATTTATGAGATCCTTTAATTGCATAAATTGATGCTCACTTAACTAAGACAATTATTTTAGGGGATATATATTACGTACAACATTTATTTCTATAATACAGGGTGTCATAAAAGTTCCCGTATAAACGATTCGTGAATTTATCATACGAAAACAACAAATTTCAAAGAATTATTATCCTTTTTTTACATAACCAAAATATTTGAATCGACACTTATAACAAACTTTCAAAATGTTCAACCCTTTCTAGGAGGTAAAACTGAATTCACTTGCGCATATTTTGAGAAACGCGTTTCAAAGTGCTGGGAATGACTTCCTGTATTATTTGAGTAATATGCCAATTTTCAGATCATCTGTTGTTAGGGTATTAATTTGATAAATATTGTTCTTTAAATATACCCTTACAAAAAAGTCATTGAACTCTCTGATCAGAGGAGTGAGGAGGCCAAAGAATTTCTGGGATTAATCGATCGCCAAAAAAATCTTAAATCAAGCCAACGGCTTCATTTACTCAGATGACATATTGCATCTTACTTTGAACCAAAATCCACGCTCCCCTGATCTGAGCACTCCCTGACTATTTTTTCTAAAAGGATATTTAAAAAACGAAGTTTATGAAAATAATCTCTAAACGATAGATGATCTGAAAATTAGTATTACTTAAAGAATGCGAGATGTCTTTCCCAGCGCCCTCTAACGCGTTTTTCAAAATATGCGCAAAAGAGTTCAGCTTTGGCTCCTAAAAAGACATTCAAACAGACATTTTGAACTCCTACAAAGCAGACATTTTGAACACCTGTCATTGAAGAAAATGATGGCAAATTTTTCAAAAGAAATGCTTTGTTCAAACATAACTAATTAATTAATAACGAAGAAAACAATATCAAAGCAAAACCATCTCGGTGTAACTCATCTTACTCTCATTCTCATATTAACAAACTACTTTCATTTTCACTTCAACTTCAAAAATATCTCCTTTTTATACAGCCCCAGTGTGACATAGAACTGGAAAAGCTTCTATTCTTTTGATTATAAGCTATGAAGGTAGAGTTACATGAATGTCTGTCAACGGTTGTAAATGTAGATTCAAAAAGTTTTCTGCGTTTTATAAGATGTACTTTATCCCATTAGCATAAGAATAATTGCTTTAAAGTATGTTGTTTTTGTATAATATATTGACAAATCGTCAGTAAGGTATCTTTTAGGAAATCCGGTATAAATTTCTAATAAAATTCCTATCCTCCCAAATTAATTGATTATTGTTGTTCAAATTGGCGAGGAAAAATTATATAGATAAAGTAAATTCTCTTTTCTTATTTTCAGTTCATCATAAGAGTAATTAGATGTAACATTTTTGGTGATATTTTGGGAAATAAATAATGTTTTTGTAGTTACCGAGATGGAATATTTTTACATTAGTTACTGGAAATCAATCTTAATCATAAATGTGCAAACCATTTGGCTTTTTTCCAAAATAATTATTTGGGGAGGATAGCTAAAACCAAATATGTTTTATTGTTTGTACAAAGAGTATTTTGGTGAATAGTTTTTGAAAACAAATATAATTAATACTAAAGAAATAATAAGCAAAGAAATATTAAGCATAGTAGTAAAGAGATATGCTGCATTATTTTAAGAGTATACGCATGCGCCGTGCATTCATGATACATCGTACCAGCACTTCGTTTTACAGATTATCGAGAATGGTTTTGATTCTAACCACTTTTTCCAAAAAAATCTCCATTCCTTATTGAATGAGAGAATATTAGACCTCACTATTTGCTCATTAATATTTAATGAACAAAATTGCATACATAAAATTAAATCTAATACTAAGGAGACACAATATATAGAATACAGTACATATATAAGACCAAATTATCCAAATTGTATAGACTCACTTTAATTGTTATGTATTTTTTAAATGTATGCACAAAATTTCATGACTCTAACTACATTTATAGCGAGATACTTAAATTTTTTAACAGTGCGCCAAATCATTTCATGGAACTTCAAAATTTTAAACTTTTTCCCAGCTTTTTATATTTCATGACGGTTGTGAGTTTTTCTTTTGTAATTAATATAAAATTTTAAAGTACAGCCTGTCTGTTTTGCATAATATGTTTGACAATACAGTTAATGGAATAAGGATTCGGATAAATAATTATTTTTTTTAAAAAATCCACAAAATTAAATATAGGAATTTTTTACTGTTTTTTGTAGTGTCTAACAAGAAAAAAATTATAATAAAACTAAATAACACCGACATAACTCAGCCCAAGCATATTTGTGAGAAGCACTTTTAAGAAATTAAGAAAAAAATTGTTTAAAAATATCAAAATTTGTAAACATAGTAGGAATTTTAAGATGCAAATATTTTGAAAATTATTTAAATTTTAAATAATTACACGATTGAAAATAAAGTTTTATTTAATTTTAATGCATATTTTATGTGTGTTCAAATATGGTGAATAACAACTTTTTCTTACAAATATCACATTTAAAAAGCTACACTCCCAAGGTACTGTCCTTTTAAATACTAATCTAATAACAGAGCAATGAAGAAATTGATTAAATTTTCTAAAATATTTGATGCAATCCAAAAGAAAATCTACAAATCACCTCAAGTTATTTTCAGAGTAATTTATTTATTAATTTAAACTGTTCGAAACAAATTGTTTGCTCTACAAATCGTTTCTAAGAAAAAATCAAAGCATGCGTTTTTGAATTTTCCAGAAAAAATTCACAACTTCATTCAATAAATTTTTTTGCAACATAAGCCATCCTTTAAGTCCATTTAGGTATTTAAAAACTTAAAGTGAAAAACATTCATCATTTCATATTGTTTGCAAATTCAAGTTTATTGAAATATTTATTACCCTTACTAGCTTTTAAACTTCTTCAAAACACAGTCTCTTATGTAAGGGACGCCCAAATGAAAATGAGATTGTTATCGACTTGGTGCAAGATTCAATGTCACAATGTCAGTAGTGTGTTGAGTATAGACGATATATATATAAAGAAGCATAATGGATATACTAGGGAGTATCGTAAAGTTTTGATTATTACTAAGAAATAACAAAGAGATCTCGATAAAGTTTGTTCTGCATATGAACTAATCCTTACGTACATAGTTAATGTTACAAATTACGGCTACAAATGTTGATTTGCTTCAAGAAGCCGCAGGCTACATCAAACGATTTTTGCTATTACCCCGAGGTATCATTAAATTTTAGTTAATACGAAAAAATAATCGAAGCATAAATTTAATTTTTATTTACTATTTTTAAGATTTTTTTACGTAGTCACCATCCGGAGATATATATTTCAGCCAATGCTTCTTGACCTTTCGAAATAACAATTTGCGACCATTGTAGATCTCAGCAGATTGAAATCTGTCTTCTCCAAGCTGCGGTTTACTTCAAACTACGGCTTCCTGAAACCAAATAAATTAACATGAATAGTTGTAATTTACAACATTATATAAATAAGGATCAACTAATATGCAAACTAAATTTTTTCCAGATCTATGTCGGCTATTTCTTAGTAATAATTAAGCCTTTACCCCCTCGTACATAGTTGCTTTGCACATTTATACAGACGATCCAATAGTTCGCGAGATGATGAGTACACCAGATGAAGAACTTCCATCATTGTCTGAGGAACTTTTTTTCAAGGCGATTTGAACCACATTGTCTTTTGCGAATTGCCGTCCTTTTAGGACTTTCTTTTGTGTACCAAAGACACGGTAATCGCAAAATCAGAAGACATGGCCGTACAGGGGATTTTCATGGATTTCTTTCTAAAACACTGCAACATATCTAAGCACGCCATAACCACACGAGGATGAGCGTTGTCATAAAACAGAGTGAACTCTTTGGAAGCAGGCAATGTCGATGATACTTGATTTCTGTTTTCAGTTCGTGTATGGAGGTGCAGTTGTTGACTATATTAACTTTCGTGGAGAAATCTATGAACAGTTACTTTGCCAATAGACAATGCTGCCACTATCTCCCACGAAGTAATTCTTCGATTCTGCCTCACCAGATTGTTCTTTGCAATAATTATTTCTAGGGTGATGACCAAATGCACTTGACATGGTCGAGGCATTTCGTCCGTACTGGTTCGTCCTTCACTGCACCATTAGAACACTGCAGAACGAGAGAGGTACTCCATCCTATTCACATCTTGCAGACGAAGATAAACCTGAACTCGACTCTCCTTTTCCGCACTTAAAAATTGCACGACAGCGTGCTGACTGCTTTTAGAGACGTCTATAATCCGACAGACAGTAATTTCCTTCCTTCCATGTAATAACAGACGCATTTCATGCTTTCTACACATCGTACTTTATCGTAGCGCATGCATAGCGTTCTGTCTCTACAAGCGGCAGTGCACGCACGACAGTCCCATTTTCATTTGGGTGACTCTTGTAGATTCGCTTTTATAACGATAGTATTCAAGAGTCATCAAAATAAAAACATATCACGTGACAAATGTGAAAACGCACAGGTTTTTTTTTTTTTTTTCCTATGATTAAATTATGTTCTAGAAAGATAATTCGACACACCAAATAACACTTGATATATTCTATTTCTTTTTAAGAAAGAAAAATAAATTGCTGAAAACTCAAAATATTATGTCCACTTTCCCAATTTCTTCTCTTTCCCATAAAATAATGCTCGGTAAAGTTTTTTTTATCGACTAGAACAACTAAATATGTGCTGATTATGGTTAGATTTTCCGATCATAGATGATACTCAGTCTGAGCTAAAAGATAAATTATTATTATTGACCTCGCGGGCCTAAGAACTACATCAAACCATGATTAAAAACGAAATTCCGAATTCTTTTACCTTAACATAGTTCTGTTAATTAAACAGCTCCTCGATTACACAAAACAGAATAACTCAGCCTAATTGGGAGAGCACAGAGTTTTATATTAGTCTAGTTTCAATTTTAAAGAATTATTTGGGTTTGGACAGCATCATAAATATTATCTTGTATTTGTGTCTTTTTTCCCTTCTCTCTTCAACATTTCAGCTTTTTAAAATTATACACAATATATATATATATTGAATAAATAAGTTTACTGAAAAAGAAAAGTTATAATTAAAAAGAAATTAGATTAAAAGTAAACAAAAATCAGGGATATATCAAAAAATATGTAAAAACTCAAAAAATTTATAACACCAAAATATTTTTGAAAAAACAGAAAAATAGAAAAAAAATATTTAATGTTAGAACAGGCTTTAGACTGCTAAGCTGGATTATTTTAGAATTATTGACCGAACTATGCCCATCAACAAAATGGTTATAAAACGAAAAATATGATTTGAAAAAAAATCTGTAAACTAATTCCTTAAAACCTTGTGTCGTAAGAACATAACAATGTTGAAATATATTTTCTTAAGAAAATGGCATTATTTTTTACAATGGAAATTATTCTAAAGAAAACTTACTTCAAATTCATTAAATAATAAACTTATATTTGTGTATATTTTAAATATTACGATGTTATTTTTATATTTATGTATGTATTATCAATATTTATTGCTTGCATTTCGATTCAGAAATGTTCATTTCTGCAAACTGCACCCATCCTAATCCTATTCCACTTCATTTCAATTTCTTTATTTCATGGCATCCTTACTTTGTTTCTTTAATCCATTTCATAGTTTTCCGTTTATAATTTGTTAATTGGGGGTTCCCTTACGCCCTGGAGTTACCAGATCAAGGCATTTGTTTTGGTAGAACATTCACTATCTGTTGACCAGTTCATCCAAAATAGGGCGTATATTTTTTTAAAAAAAAACAACGATACAATGCCGTTAGTCGAGAGATACAATTCTTTTTAGTGATTTATCGTTAATTATCACCAAATTGTGATTTATCGCCAAATATTGCTTCATCATTGATAGAGCAACCATATTCCTTTCATTTGTTTATCAGAATTCATTTGTTTACCACAATTCCTCGGCCCGTCGACTGATTTTGCAAAATCAAGATGGTCTCATTTTCTTTTCGGTTTTGGTTTTAATCTGAGTAACCATACTTGTAAGATGATACCGATTGCTTTGATTTATTTAATAAAATCTAAATTTGTCATCAAGTTTTGCTTTCCAGGATCACAGTGCTATCATATTTATTTAAAAAATAATTTATTTAAATTGTATCAAAATTTTGTTACTGTTCTGGAAGTTATATTAGTCTTACCAATAGCCGTCGCAGCTGCAAAATGGTCTTCCTGAAAATTGAAATAATTACTCAAGATCTAGCTTTAGTCCAAAACGAATTACCTCCTTGGTCATTTTATCTATTGAATTCGATTTAGAAAACATGTCAATTATGTTGCTATTATCAACGAACTTGCTATAAAACGTGCAACGAAAATGAAATATTGTAGCTTATTTCTAGTAATTCGCATACTGAATGATGAAAGAGAATTATTTTTTTCAACAAAACTTATTAACGATTTTTTTATGCAACAGAAATGTGAATTTTATCAATTTAATTTAAATATTTTTAATTTGTATGTATTCCTTACTCTACCAATTTGTACGATGTAATGGGAAAGAGATAAGACGAAATAAATTATTTTACTGTGCGAAATTTATTTCAAGGTCCACAAGCTTACTTTGTTCCGGAACCCACATTAATTCGGTCCGATTCAGCAAACCGTAATATTTTTTCTAAAAGAGGCCTATTATGTAACTTGTGAGAAAAAAAAATCACAAATTGAAATAGCACTTCGAAGACATTCGATAGAGATGCAACTTTATACATGTCGCAATAAAAGAAGTATGTGTTATGAAACATGGTTTGAAACATCACGAAGTTATCTTTATTAAAAGCCTTTAAGATACATTTTTAGTTACAGCGAAGAAATGTCGGCTGTGAAGGGTGTGAGGAATTGTTAGACATGAAAACCACAAAACAATTAAACTTTAATTTTAAATAAAATCAGTTCTTTGTCGAGTGAAAATGATTAGTTTTAATTTCGAAGTTGTTTGTATTGCTTGGTTTGTTGCGTCGTCGCCATAAAAAAAAAACTTGATGTTGGCGAAATTTCTTTGAGCCCGGGTAGCGGAAAGTATTCAAAAATATAATTCAATGTTTTCAATTACAAAAAGAAAAATGAATGAAATAGTTTTATTATTATCAAAAGTTGGAATGAATTAATCAGAAGTAATACAATAAATTAAATTTAAATTATCGAAATCTAATGTTAAATAAAGAGGGTGGAGAAAGTTTTTAAAAATATATATATGGGAATGTGCTTGAATAATAACTGAATATTGATTGCACGAAAATTATTCAATCTCAACGCACAGCTGTGAAATAATTTATTTTAACAATATCTCAGCAGAGAATTATCAAATGGTATTATTTATTATGATCGAATTCGTACGAAAGTACCTTTTGAAAGGGAATAATTTTAATCTCTTTTCACTTTTGTGCGTGTTGGCCTCCTCTCATAAAATATTCATTATACTTTCCATCAAGATCAACGTTAATTTTAAAAATTCGAAAACTAAAGCAGGATGTATTGAATAGTTTTGTGAAAGCTGCAGAGCGAATTAAATCGCGTGATGGTAATAGAAATGTTGGTTCAGTTGAAATATTAATTCTAATACTCCGCTCATCAGATTAAAAGTAAAATAAATATCTTTATAATTTAATTATAATACCGAATTGAGAAAATAGCAGCAATTTATGGGCATCGAAATCCAAGTTCCTTACACATCCAAATTATTTTCTATCCGAAAATTCTAAATCATTAGATGCAAAACTAATTTAACTAAACCTTTTTTATGGCTGAACGTTAAAATCTCCAAAGCTATCTAATAATCAAAACGGATTATTCAAAATTTCTTGCTTGTTACCATTACAACCGTAATATGAGAATTTTAAGGAAAATTACACTAACTATTCGCGAGACAGATAGACAGAAACGAACCAATAATAATAATTAAATGAGTAACACGGCTCTCTCCGATGTTATAAGTCTAGTTAAAATAATCCATCCGAAGTATTTAATATTTAAAAAGTGTTAATTCCCGCACAAAGGTCAGAGATCCGAATCCAAGCTGCTTTCAAAAGAACGAAATTTATTAAGAATAAAAATGTTTTTGATTTGGCTGGGACATTGTTGATTTGGTTGATTCCCCATTTCCTTGACAGTGCCGTACCGAGAGGCACCCCGCTACAATCCAAGGCGACGAACCAGCGCAGCCAATATGGGCACCTCGAGCCAGAACCACAGCGACCCGCGTCTGGAACTGGTGATATCAGGCGGGAAACCCCCTTCTCCCTGCCCCTCCAACCATTCCCTGCCGCACCTATCCAGCTCCGATGGTGGCATCCCCCACTCTGTGTCCGGGGAGGAGGACACGGAAGAGAATGCAGGTCCCGTTGTCAATCACTCCGCTGGTAAGTACCACACGAATCCACTGTTTGCCGGTGTGCATATGCGGGTTGATATCGAATGATGCATTTTCCAACGAGAGAATACATCGAAAGTATGAATTCAAAAATACATTAATGTCCAAAAAAATTAAGGGTCACAACGAACTCGTACCAAACATCGCCACAATATATTTGAAAAGCAAATGCGGGTACTTTGTGAACCACACGAGAGCGGTTCAAAATGTACCCGTGTTATGAATGGGAATTTGGGTGATAAGAATGGGAATGTGGTAACTCACCATAAAATTATTCAACGCTCGGATTGTTTTTTTTTTCCTGAGAAATCCATGAGTAAGACACCCTTCGCACACCAAAAAATCGTGCCATAACTTTTCCGACCGATGACATCGTCTTCGTATTCTTTGGAGCTTATTCACCGGAAGCAACCCATTCTTTTGATTCTTGCACGGTTTCCGGTGTTTTATGAGGAATCTAAGTCTCACAAAAGGTGACAACTTGACGGTGCAGCAATCAAAACTAACCTATGAATCAGTATCACATTTGGTTTTGCGCCGTTTATCAGAAAGCAGCACACAATGGAAACAACGACTTGTTTCAGAAACGAAATTTGTGATCAAAATCACGAACTCTTCCAACAAGCTCTTACAAAAAGACGTATATAGATCATGTTTCGCTTTTTTACAATCGATCTTTTAGTAGAAAATAACGCATAATTAAGAATAATTTTCACAAATCAACTTCCATTAATACGGAAAAGTTCTTAAATAAAATCATAAAAAAAAAATCACGCCAAACCACTCGTGTATAGATCGGTGTTAGGGTATCTAGATAGTGAGCTGGATGTCACGCGGTAATTGAATGAGAAATGAGAACAGTCTTGCACTTATGCATTTTATTGAGGTCATTCCATCCCATTTACGAAACGGCGTCATTCACATGTATCCGCGAGATGAAAAATCGGAGATGAATAAAATAATACTGTATCAAAAATATATCATTGGCAACACGGAAATCTAACAACTCAAGTGGAAATTTTTCAACCGTATTATTAATTCCACAACAAACTTATTCTCTATTTTTAAAAAAAAGGCGTTCTACTTTGCAATCTTTTCTATGTCTGACCACAGGACAATGTGAGCAATATACGTTTTTTTTTTCAGTTAATGAGTAACTTTAAAAAGGATATTTCTCTCAGTAAATAATCTGATACATTATTTATACAACCGTCCTAAAATAAATTTTCAGCACAACACAAACTTCACAGAATAGAAGAAGAAAAAAAGAATATTGGGCCATAATTTCTCGAAAAGAGAGAGAGATGAGAAATAAGTTATGAAATTAATCAGAATATGTATTTAATTTCAATGAAAAGATAGTTAAATTATAACTCATTGCAATGACCTAATGTTTATTTTATCAATGATGATAATGGAATTATATCATTATAAATTGCCTATCTTTATCTACCATTTTTATAACAAAAAAAAAAGGAAATTATAATGATGTCAATTTTTTTTCACAATATTTAATGCATTTTCTATTCGAATCAGCAAATTCAAGCAACTTTATAAATATCCTGGAGGGGAGTCTTTTTTTTTAAACTACCTTTTATGAGGAGATAAATTTCAAACTCGTTTTTATATTTTAAATTATATGATTCAATTTTGAGAAATTACTGATTTCTTGTTAGATGCGTGAAGTGTTTCTAATTTCGAATTAGAATTTAATGAAGAATCTCCAAAAATATTAACTTACTATTCCAAAAGAATATGTGGCCATGGTTGCGGACGTTGTTTTCGTCCAGTCGAGGCTTCGAGCTCTGACGACACAAAAGATCAGAAGTGTAGAACGTTAAATCTGGTCGAGGTCCTAAGTTCTTCTGAGGCATGGAAGTTTCAAGAGGGACGTTCCAGCTCAGTGTCGTCCTCGTCACTTGATCGAGATTACTATGTCCGTCACCAATAGCCCAATCGCAAACCTAAAGAATATAAAACAAATTATTTGAAACAGTAATAAAAAAATATATGTATATCCAATCCAATCGAAACAGTCGCATACATAAACAATTCTTCTAAATAGTTCTTTGAATTTCTTGCGTGTTTTAGCAATTTTAATATTAAATAAGCAGAATAAATATAATTAAATACAAAAATTTTCAAAGTCAGTTACAGATCTATAAAAAGATAACAATCAAAGTTTTGTGAAAATTTAAAATAATTTAATTTTTATTCGCAATAAAGACACGAGCTCATGACCGAGGTTTCAGTCCTGGTGCCATTCAAGAGCCAACGTGTAGTGAGGCTGATGCACGTAAAACCATCGAAGGCTTCAAGTTCTCGCGTTGGGGTGGAGAGTAAAATGCCGGTGCAGATGTCGTTCGTATCACTTGACCGAGATTTTTATAATTTCGAAGTATGACGTTAGTAGTGTCGCTTCTAGCTGCGACATTAATAAGCAACCAACTTGGCTCGAATGGTTCTATTTCAACAGCAATGAATATTTACCCCTAAGTATGGAGCAGCTTTTGATGCAAGTCGGATATGAAATTACAACAGGAATTTAAGAATTGATACGTCAAGTACACCCGATATCAATTCTTTTCCAGATGTCTTTATGAATCAAAACAATCTGCGCCGACTCGTAAATCGGATTAAATTTTTTTATTAATTGTGTCAACAGAAATATTTAAATTGAACTAAATCTACTATTTTCAAATTAAAACTGCGATCTTTCTTAATTTATGTAACTAACTCAGTCCTTTTCCCCAGCAGCAGTCGAAACTAGTGGCGCTGGCGCCAATAGTAGTGGTACAGACTCAGACCCTTTCGACTCCGCCAAATCTACTCCCATGATGGAATCTGTTTGTGTTTGCGTCGAAGAATACAACCCTTCTACTTCAGGCCACTTACAACTGGCTAAAGGAGACTTAATAGAAAGTAAGAAATATTCGGTATAATTGTATATTTTATTTTATTTTTAGCGATCATTGTACGAGATTTGAAAGAAAAGTAATGCTCCATAACCATTAATGTTTTATTTGTATCCCGAATTTCAAATTCTCATTGTACTTGAAAGTTACATGTGTCCTCTATGCAATTCCCTGCGCATATTTTGCCAAAATCTCCATCCTTTTCCTCGTTTTAGCGTCAACACGAGAATAGTCGTGCAAACTCGTCGAAGAATAATTATGATAGCGGTTATTGACATTAGCTTTAGCGCAGCGTTCATCTAGTTTTCACAACAAAACTAATTATACTTTGAAACATTCTTTAATATCTTTAGGCTGAGAGTGGTATTCCGACCCCGAGGAGGGGTAGTTTTCCTTGATGTGGAGGCGTTGTTTCGAACCCTGGACCAAGGGGTCCGAAGTTGACGGTCCTACCAACCAGGCTGAAAAGATATCTCGTCTGGCTGGTTGAGTAAAGCCTTTTAACTTCTAACGTTGTTGTAGAAGAGAGTCGCCGCAATATTAAGGACATTATTTTGTTTCTAAATAGGTGGAATCATTATTATTACCATAACAATTTCATTATAAAAGTCCTGTGTTACTCCCACGACTTGTTTGATTTTTTTATTCGGCTTAATAATATTTTACACAAAACTCCGAGCACTGGAAAAAGTGAACAGAAAAGGAGCAAAAACTCATATCGAATCACAAAAATGGTGGGATTCCAACCCTCTTCCAGTTACTTTGGTCCTCATTCCAAATATGGAATTCCTATACGTATTCAATGAGGATCACCCAAAGGATTTCGTTAACCCTCGGTGACTATATGAGACGGTTTAAATGACTACTTGTACTTGACCACCTCAACAGAAAACAATTTATTAACAAAATACAACTGACTATTTGATCGGCCAAAACAAATTGAGAATCGGTATCAGAAGCTCAAGTTCAGGTTAAAATTAATCTTTATATATCATAGTTGGAGAAGGACTTCAATTCACTTCTTTACAAAAGGTTGACTTGATACTTGATCGGTTCGTATTTCAAATTGTCGGCTCACATTCTAGGTGGTAAAGTGCAGGATCGCACGTTGCTACACATTATCTAACATTTTACACACTGCCATATTTCTATTGAGAAATTATTGTCAAGCAAGAATTCTTTATTTACACTAAAATATTTCTCTGGAAGATAACTAACAACTTTATTTACGGGTCATAATGGTTCTCTCACAGTTCTTGCAGTCAGTGGCAGTGGTTACTTGGAAGGCCGTCGGCGGGATGGGGAAGAAGGGCTTTTTCCAGCGTCCTGCATCCAAGAAATGACGATCCGTTGCGCGGACACCCTCCCACCAGGTGGTCGATTGAGAGCAGATGCAAGGCGTAATTTAAATGCCAATAGGAAATGGAAAACGTAAGTTATATTTTTTGACTCATATTTAATCTATTTTTTTTAAAAAAAAATAAAGCATATTAGGCGTATGCCAACCCAGTTAAATGTATAGACATAAAATATATATAAACAACTTTTTTTTAAGAACAGCTCATTATTTTTCTATATTGCCATAGCAGTCACGATAAGTTAATTAAAGTTTAAATAATCGTTTCGCATCGTTCTAATCCTTACATCCTCATTTATTTAGTCACTAACACGATGAATGAAACAAAGTAAATTATTCTTAAACCTATTCTTCGAATCACGTGTTTTAAGACTCCGCAAAAGTAAAACCCTATATAAAATATATGCAGATGAATTTAACATTATACAATTACTACATGTATTCTGATTTCATTACTTTACAAATCTGAAAAAAAATAGTGCGGTAAATTTTTTTAAAAATTATATTTTGTATTAAATTAATAGTATAAGAAGTGCACCATTATCTAATTTTATCATCACACACAAAAAAAAGCATCTTTGGTAATATCTCAGTACATGAGTATGTTTTTTATATTTTATGTATTCAAAATAAATTAATTGATTGATAATCGTTCCCCATAATAATAAATAAATAAATTCCTAATTTAAAAGCATAATTCGAGCTCGAAGAGTAATTCTTTTCAAGAACAGCATAAGTGAAAATAAAAATGAGAACGAACGTAAATCGGCAGCAAGAAAAGGGTTAAGAGCATCGAACATATTAAATGAACAGAAAGGGAAGAAAAGATGTGGGAACGTTGAAAGAGCATAAGAATGAACAGATGGGAGGAGGGGGGGGGAGAACTGAGAACACTAATTAGCTGGAAAAGAATGGAAGAGGTACCTGCAGAGTCTCCTGCTATTGGCATGTAGAGGAAACGGTTCGGAACTGAACTGAGTATTCTCGCTCATTTAGATGTAATGGTTCAAAAGAACAGGTTTTTCTTTTGATCCCTATCCCTACATAAAAGAATAAAAAAAACTCCCGATCTTCCGATTCGTTGGAACAAAATTGTGCACATCCTAGAAGTATCATAGAATGATGTAGATGGAGAATACATATATATGTATATATCATATATATATATATATATATATATGCGTGCGCGCGTGTGTGTGTGTAACATTGGAATTATTTTTTATTTAGTAGTACACTTCAGAAAAATCCTTTAAAAGGGACTCGTTTATGTTTGATCCGCTCTCGTATAATAACTTTTGTTGCAACATTACACGATCACTTATAAAAAGATTTTTCATTTAAAGCAAAATTTTTCTTAAAAGTTTTTAATTAATTGAAATGAAATCCACACCATCAAAAAAAATTGAATATTTTTTCAACATATGTATTATTGTATTGTATAATGTATTATCGTATTGTATTAATTTATAATAAAACAGGAATTCTAAATTAACAGAAGATATAATCAAATTTAACACGTTTTTAAATCCGTTGTTAGGCCATAATATTTTTTGAAGTCTCCTTCAAACAATTTGAGGTAATTTTTATTAAATTTATTTCTTCTTGGCTTGTTTAGGAAATAAATGTGCAAACAATTTTCATATTGCTGTAAATATGATTTAAAAAAAGTTTAGTGGTTTTTTTATATTTTAATAAAATATGGCGAAAAGCAATTTTTACATGGCAGAAATGTATCAAAGGGGACAGAACATATTCCATATTTAATTTTTTTTAAGAAAAACTTTAAACTATAATCAGTTTGAAGTGAATACTACAATATATTATTTCAAATAACGATCGATTTATAGAATAAACTGCAAAGATTTCAAATAAGTATAGATTTCAGAAGTTAACACCTCTGAACATGCATATAATCGATCTGAAATATAGCCATTTTAAACTGATATAAATAGACTGATAGAAATTGACTTTTTAGAATGATACAAATTGAAAATATTTTGAGAAGTTTAAGCTTCTGATATAAATTTTTTAGAAGATTCATTTCCTGATAAAAACGTTTTCCGTTAGAAGATTAATTTCCTGATAAAAACTTTTTATTTACAAGATCATTTATTTTAGATCATTTTTTATATCTTTTTTCAATAACACAGAAAGAACAAATTTTAGTAATTAACTACTACAATTTAAAATATTTAGCTCCCTTTTTCATTTTAAACATGATAAAACTAATTCTTTCCAAGGTTTTTTGATGATAATGTGGAATATAAATTTAAAACATACAATGCCCTATTACAGTTCAAACGTGGTGTGGTCTAAATAAAAAAAATACAAAACATATGCACACATATAGAAATAAAGTATTTATATTTTTTCAACGATAAAATGAAATTCTCTATAATCCTCAACAGAATAAAAAAATCTTATATCTTCCAAGTAAAGGAATTGAAGGAAATTGAAATAAAAAAAATTTATGCAAAAAAGATAAAAAGAAAAAAGTTCATTATTTACTGGTTTCAGAAACTCAATATATTTTGTGAAAGAATTATTTTTCTTTGCTCTTTTTAAAGTATCGCAACCATAATAGGGCAAATGTCTCGAAAGAGAAAAGAAGAGAAAAATTTTTAAAAGTAAAAGAAAAAAAACTCGAGAAACTGTAGCAATATTTTTTTCCTTCTATATCTTCTGTCTAAATTTCTGCTATCTAATCTATCTTCTTGGCAGGGAGCCGAGACATGTCTTAGCTAAATTACTCTAGTAAAAACCGAAATGAAATGATGCTGAAAAGGTAAAGAATAATAATATCTTAGGATGCTGAGTAGGAAATTTATATCAAAAGTTTACGATACTTCGACCACAGCTCTGTGAATTCACTTCATTACTCGCGAAGCTTGATTATGTCTTATAAAACTAATTACCCATATCAAATGCAATAAACTGTTATAAATACCAAATAAGATATGTTGTAAAAAACTTTAAAAAAAAGATGTAAAATGATATTTTGTAACAATTCTATAAATTAAATACAATAATTTTACTTTTAATTATTTTACTATCGAAATAAAATGCTCTCAAATGAGAATAATCAGCCAGATGATAACCTAATTAAAACTGATTCCGATTAACATGATTCAAGAAAAATGTTTCGAAAAATTCCCAAAACAAAATTATTTAAAACACACTACTGGCCATTAAAATTGCTACACCTGAAAGAATTGCAAAATGATATTTATTGGACACATATGTTATAAGAGAAGGTACGAGTGATTAAATTTTCAAGAAATTTGGAGGCATAGATCCTGAGAAATCAGACCCAGAATAAGCATCTCTGGAAGCAGTAACATACGCCTGGGCATAGAGTTAAACAGAGATTGGATGACACGCACAGATACAGTTACCAATGAAGTTTCAACAAGATGCCACAGTTCATTAACTGTACTGGCATATGGTGATGAGTGAGTCGCTCGTCAACCATTGACCAGACGTTTTCTATTGCTGAGAGATCTGTAGAACGTGCAGCCCAGGGCAGCAGCCAAACATTTTCCGTAGCAAGGAAGATCCGTAAAATATCGGCAACATGCGGTCGTGTATTATCCTGCTGAAACGTAGTATTTCGCAAGGTTCGAAGGAAGGGTAAAGCCACGGGCCTTAACACACCAGACATGTAACGGACACTGTTCAATGTGTCGTCAATGCAAACAAGAGGTGACTGAGACGTGTATTCAGAGGCATTCCATATCCTCACCCCAGGTGATGGGCCAGTATGACGATGTCCATCGCTGGCAATGTGCGTTCTCCACAATGCCTCTAAAAGCGGATATGACCATCATGATGCAGTAAACAGAACTTGAATACGTCTAAAAGACAACGTCACTCCATTGCTGCGTCGAGGTTCGTCGTTGATTACACCACTGAAGGCGCTCCTGTCTGTGATGTAGCATCAAGGGTAGCCGAAGTCATGGTACCCGAGATGACAGTCATGTTGCTGCATCATCAAACTGTCCGCGCAGATACTTGTTGTTTTGCAAACAATCCAATTTCTTGACAGAGGATTCGTGACGAGACTATACGTTCCACTAGGGAAATGCGGATAACGTGTCGGTCTTCTTGGTTGTTAGTGATAGCGGGCCGTTGAGATTCCGCACGGCGCTTCGTATGACCACCCCAAACCCATCGATTCCATATTCTACAGACAGTAACGGGATCTCGACAGACGATAGCAGCAATATTACAATATGATAGACTGCAATCCCGGTAGGCTACAATTCGACCTCTATCTCAGTCAGAAATGGCTAGTAAGCAATTTTCTGCTTCTTACGCAAGGCATCGCACCAACTTTTCACCAGGCAACAGCGTTCAAAGGCAATTTATGTATGAGAAACCTGCTGTACAATTTTTTCTTTTAAACACATTGTAGGTGTCGCTACCAGCGCTTGCTTTACATTTATGAGTTGAAAAGCTAATCATTTAAATATCACAGCATCTTCCTACCATGTAAATTTCAGGTGTATAGCGTATCATCTTGGTGAAACAATTATAATGGCCAATTGTGTAGTATAAAATTATACAAAAATAAAAGCTAATAAATATATTCCTCTTTTTAAAAATGCCAGCTGTTTATTTTAGTTGTTTTGTGGTTTTTATTTTATAGACGGACCAACTACGCTTGTTTCTTTACTTTTTATTTGATCACACAACATCTATAAGCTATTTACAAACGCAGCAAATTGTAATTATTTATAGTTGTGAGCTTCAAAGTATTAAGAGTTCCATTATTGCTCACGTCAACGCATGACAGAGAAAAATTCTCGTCTCCCTTATACCACAGAAAGTTCACATCTGCCGGTACAGCGCTGCAGAGCAGAATATCTGCATTAGCGCGCAGGACGTTAGCATCGTATCAGCTATGCATTAGATTAGTATACAGATAGAAATATCTATGCTCCACGTCGTTTTAACACATCCAATTTTTGATGTTGATAAATAAAACTGATAATTTTTTTTCTAAAATTCCATTTACATATATTCTATATATCAGATTTTTAAATATACGTATTTAAATCCTAATTGCAAAATGTAAATTAAAAACAGAAGAATTTCTAAAAATGTACTTTTAAAAATTACTTTAAAATAAGTTAGTCTTCAAATATGTGTGGGATCCCCCTTCCAATGAAAGCACAACTAATTTAACATAAAAACAAACGGTTTTGATTACTCTTTTCTCCGATGATAAAATCGTTTATTTTCAACGCATGCAATCTGAAAATTCTTTAAGGTAATTTAAGTAAGAGAATTTTTTTTCATTTCCTTTCTTATCAAATAAATAAATTTGAACACATTAATTCTTTAAATTTTTCATGGCTAAAATAGCATAAGTCCATACTTGATCAAAGATTTTATTGGTGTCAGAAAATAAGAAAAAAATCATATAAGTCCAATATTAAAACATTCAAGAATTTATATTCAACTGAAATATTTTCTTATAACTTGTAGATAAGCATATGTTTAACATTATACAAATAAACTCATCAATTTACTGTTTGGTATTTTTCAAATAATCTTAGATGTAACTTTTCCAACAAAATGCAACATTTTTTTTTATTTTCAGATTCGGAGAGCCCAGAACGGTTATACTTCACAAAGGGAAGAAAGGATTTGGTTTTATCCTAAGGGGTGCAAAAGGTATTATGAATATTTCATACAATAGCTGCGTTTATTAATTTCGAAAGATTTATATGCATTAAACAAAAAATATTAACAGTTGGTAATTAAAAACTTTATTCCCCTTTCATAAATCCAAATTGTAAGAATAATATTCATTAATACGTGAAAATAATAATTGAATTTTAATTTAAAGTAATTTTTGAGTTATATAGATATCATTACATTCCGAACAATTTTGGATAATTTAGCGTGAATGTATGTTTGATAAAATATTATAATTGTTGTAGTGGATACAGAATTTGCATACCAAAATTCAACATTTTACAAATAATATTCATTTAATAATGTAATCTATATAGCTATTTGAAAATGAACTACTATATTTTTTAAGTTTCTTTTAATTAATATCGAGCCATTGAGAATTTTTTTAAATGTAGTTTTCTCCAGACTGAAAATAATATCAGTAAAAATTCAGACCATTTTTTCACACAATGGTTTTTGATTCGTATGTATCATGACCCAATTTTTTAAAAATATTCTTCAATTTTCTATAACGATAAAAGTTAATTGTTTATGTATTTGTCAATGACGACTACTCCTCTAACGAAAAGGCAGCCAACAGATTGTTGACACAGTCTATTTATGTATTATTATGTATTAGTCCTGTAATCATTCATATATTTGTTAACAGCGACTAGTCCTCTAATGGAAAGGCAGCCTACAGAATTTTGGCCCAGTCTGCAATACCTAGATGACGTCGACAAAGGTGGAGTTGCAGAAATGGCAGGATTAAAGAAGGGTGACTTTTTACTAGAGGTAAGAAATGTTTGGTTCACACAATGGCTCGAGATAAAAATTAAAAGAATAAAATTATTACATTGATATAAATAATCGGAAATAAATGACTAGTTTCAGATGCTTTCTATAAAAAAACAACTAAGCAATTAAGTTTATTACATTTTAATTCTAACACTATAAATACGTATTCTATTTACTTCCAAATGAATTTCGGGGTTCTGGGTTTTATATCAGTACTACACACTGATAAGTAAGATAAAAGAATTTTTTAAATCGCGTTAATGTTACATGCCAGAAACACGTTTTTTCAAACTTAGATCATTTAGTGAGTTAATTTTAGTAAAATTTACTGTAACTTCTGATATTAAAATCATACATTTGTGATCCACTTTTATTTAATTTGTTTTGCATTCATTACATATTTTTAATCAATATATTTCGGTAGCAGTAACTTGTATCTGGCTAATACTTTCGGACCATAAAGTTTGTAAAAATAATACTCATGTTAATGCAAGACTATTAAACTTGCACACGATAGTAAACCTCCTCAACATATTTTTAATATATCTGTCACACATCATCTAACTTTGTACATAAATTAAACACATGAGTTGAATTGTTAGAATCAAAAAAGATTTATATCACATTTTAAGTGAATTTGACAGTCTGGAATTTAATTTACTATTGGTTAATAGTTTCGAGATTATGTTAATATTGTAAGATAGAATAGTCAAGCCTATTTTTATGAGCTCCTTCTTTCACGCGGTTTATAAAAAGAAAATCTGTCAAAATGCGTAATAAGGATAAAAATCAATAAAAAAGTAATTAAAAAGAAAGCAACAGTTAACCCACAGATCATCATCACATTACAAAATACCAGTTCTGAAAGAACTTTTTAAAATTCTAGAATGAGTTTCGATGTTGTATGTCTGGTTACTGAGACATATTACAAGAGCGGCAAATAACTGTCGTCGTAAAAAATAATCACTGACAACATTGTTTCAAAAATGTTGACTCTGAACGAGTACGAAGTAGCATCTTCAAGTGATGAAAGAGATTTTCAATCAGTTGTCCGCAAGAAAATCCACATTCTTAACAATGAAAAACCGAGTTTATACGTACATTTAGAAATTTTCGTATACGTGATATTTAATGTAATATAACATTTAAAAATGTTCCGTTAAATGCGTAAAGTAATCTTTATCTTGTTTACAAAACCAATTTACAACTGCATCGTAAGGTTTTGAGTTATATTTTCCATGAAGGGCTTTTGTATGCGGTCCCTAATTACCGCATCTTTTTTCAATATTTTGTAAGCAATGGCGTTCACGGAATCTTAGCGATCATAGTCGCGAACTCGTGCCAGAATTCTTACTGTCAGATCGTGGGTTCGAGCCTTGATGCTACTAAAGACCCGCCGTGTAGTCGGGGCTAATGGCGAGGTTCCAATTCCTCCTATTGGCGTGAAATTGAAGTTTGGAGAGGGAGTTACCAGCTCAGATGTCGTCACTTGACTGAGGTTAAAATAACAAGATCCGTCTCCAATGGCCTTCGTGTTGCTTTTCAGTGCAACATTAAAAACAACCAATCCGTCTATCAATCAATGTTGTAAACAATATATTTTATAGGTATTTATAAAATATAAGAATATTTTTTCATGCGTTTTTTATGCAGACCTAATCCTAAGCACAAAAACAAGTTTGAGTGTATATATATATTGCTCTTGAACAAGTCAGAGTACTTGTACTAATATTATATTTAAATTTATAGCTAAAATACCTTCCGTAATTGAAGAACTGTTCTTAAGCAACTTACTGAAAAACTCTGCTATATCTTTAGAATGTGGCCCCAATATCTTTTTACAGCTAACCTAACTAAAAAAACACATGTTAATGGAATGAATAAATAAGCAATATCGATACATTTACATCGATTCTTAACTTGTAGACAGACAACTGTTAAAATCTATATAGTCATCGTATTCTGACATGTCTTGTTTCTCATCTCAGATCAACGGCCAGGATGTGTCCCAAGCTTCCCACGAACGAGTGGTAGCCATTATTCGACAGTCGGGGGACCTGGTGTCGATGACTGTTGTCACGGTGATACAACAGACGGCAGCAACGTTACCACCCACTGAGAAACCCCAACTAATTAACAGACAGTGCGCCACGTTGCCCAGGAAACTGTCCACCAAAAAGGGTATTATTTCAGTGTTCTACACACATTTTTCTCCTTTTTTTATGCGAGTGAATACGTTTGTTTTACAACGTGTCCACATCTGTTCTCTACAATAACATGAATCTAGTTTCTGCTTCATTTCATTATATTTTAAGAACGCTTTTAGTTATAATAGGTCTCCTCGTTAACGACAATTAGTTCGCTTGTCGGGTTTATATTTTTAAACATGTTTCATTCTAACGGGTTATGCGTATTGTTCACAAAAAACACAAAAATTCAGTCTATTTACGTATAATTACTAAACGTAATATGAAATTTAGACAATATGTACCTTTTTTACGTACTATAAATAAAAATACATCTTGAAACTAAAGAATTTTTTTGTGGTAGTAAGTTCGTTTAGAACGTATGTCTAGAAGACGGTGTATACAAAAATCACTTATATATTAAAAATGAAAAGAAATACAAGTAACCTTATATTTTTTTGTTTAAAAAAAAAGACAAAATATTTATCTACCTGAAACTAAAGTCTATTTCACCTACTAAAATTGTAAAAAAAAATAATAATAAGTCACACTGGCAATGTAGTATTAATGAAAATTATGGCTTATAGTCGAAAAATGCCTATATTTCGTAACTAAACTAAATTTTACAAATGAATAAATTTCATTCAAGACTATTCGATTATAATAATAATAATGATAATGAGATCTAAGAGGTGAATTACAAACATACTTGAATCACGATGCTGTCACAATAGTGGCGTAGAAATGGGGTGAGGGATAAAGGGGTTGTAACTCCCCCCTCATAAGGATTGTTGTATACTGAAATTTTAAAACTGAAACTTTTTTATACTGATTTTTTCATACAAATTTAATATTAGAAAATCCCGCACTCCACACAAACATTCTTTTCACCTTGAGAATAACAATAAAATTTGAAAATAATTTTAAAGTATGAGTTGAAATGGAATACCTTCCCCTTCCCTTCAAAATTTCTCGCTACACCCCGGTGTCTTACATATGTGAAACATACATTATTATTACCATTGGATTGATTCATTTTAGAGAACTTTTCTCTATAAAAGAATCTCAGATAAGAAAATTCAGAATAACTTTTTTTTAACAAATGCTGTTAACTAGGACTCAAATTTAATTTCAAATTTATTCATATATTTTGAAAAAATCATATTGATCTTGAAATCTTAGTTGTGCCTCAGAAATGTTTATTAAAAGTTAATTTTTGTAAATATTTTTGCTATTCAAAAATATTTTCAGAAATCGAAAATACGTTTTTAATTTATGAAGTAATTGATTCTAAAATCAACTTATTTGGGACGTTAAATTTAATATGCAAGTAATAAAATAATTTTATAAACATGCTTCAATGGAAAAATCTTTTAAATATTTAAAACCCATAAAGAGACATGTTTAATACCTAATACAGAAAATATTTTTTTCTTTCCTCGAGTTTGTAAACCTAGAAAAAATGGTAATAATAATAATAATAATAATAATAATATATATATATATATATATATATATATATATATATATATATTACACGTATCAATATCTTTACTAAAAATGTATGATAAAGATTCAGTTCGGTTTATATGGATCTGAATAACTGATCTAACAACGCCCCAAAAGAGACAGATTTTTTTCTATTATTGCTCAAAACACAAGGTGTGGCTATTAAACAGTGAAATTGATGCAGTAAAACATTTTATTTTGCTGTCATACACATATTTACTAACTATCACATTCAATATACACCCCACCTCTATCCCTACAAAGCTCCATGCAAATTTTCCATTGTTCGAAACAGTGCTCGACTACTTTACTGTCAGCTCCTTCGGGACGCGGGCCGATTTCTTTTTCACAGCTTCAACGGACGCAAATCATGTTCCTTTTAAGAAGAGAATACTTCTCTCAAAGTTGGGATGTGGCGACTTCCTAAGTCTTTTTTTTATGTCATTTTGACTGCGGAGCTGTAAGGAGAATTGAAGAAAAGGAGCAGACGATCTTTTCTCCACTCACTTAATTTTAAATTTGTAAATGTTAAGTTTGAGATAAATGATTGGTTCTTTGCCTCTCAAAAAGGACAAGAGCAAATATTACGAAAAAATCGTTTGCTTAAATGATTATGGAAGAGATTTGCTCCTGTGCGATTGGCAACAAAAACATTATTATTATTATGTGTTGTTCTATAAATCTTAGAATGGGTCTACTGTTGTAATGATTGGAGATGTTTCTGTTTACATTAAAATAAGTATTATTTAAAAGCTCCACCATTTGAAGTTTCTTTTACGTTTTCGTTGTAGCTAATTAATTCAATGGAACTAATTAATTTAATGGCTAAAGTGAAATGTTAATGTAACAGCTCTCCGGAAAGACAGAAAAGTTGCTTGCATTCCGCACACCTTCCGAAAGGAAATTATGAGGAATTGACGGTTTTATCAACACATTCCTTCCCCAAAGGGACACTCCTAGCAATGATATCAATGTCATCAGTGTAAGCCAGAAACTGAAGGAATTTGTAATAGATGTTTCCGCGACTGTCGATATTTTAATCCCGAACAACCTTTTCCAGCGCAATATTGAAAAGAAGGCATGAAAAAGAGTCGCCTTGTCAACCACCATTATTAACACTTACGTCTTCATCTATAGTCAAAGGCACACAAATTTATTTGATAGTTTCTCATGAAAAAGCGATTCAATTTAAATGCAGTTATGTATAAAACTAGATAAAAGCAACCTTGATAAAATCTGTGTAATGCCTGTATTTTGCACGTTTCCCTCAGAAAAATTCGAAAGTATATAATTGTTCTACTTTTTAGCTCCACTACCACCTAAAAGAGATCCTAAAACAACCCTCTCGGTTGGAAGAGCTAGAGCTCGATCTATGGTTGCAGGCCTTGCAGAAATTGGTGAGTATGCGACCTCGATATTTTTTATATACCCGTTCTAGTAAACATTTATTCCATTATTACATGAGATATAACTTTATAAAAGTGAAAATCCAATTAGTTTATTTATTTATAAATGTATTATAAAAAAAAGTAATAAAATTTAATAATTTTAAAATTGGATTGAGTTATGAAGGTCTAAGTATTGAAACGTTTTTTTTTTAAAATATAAATAATCACATAGCTTCTGTTCTACTAACTTACAAGACATGATATCAGAAAAAATCTTTTAGTCAGCGTGTTATGTGTTTCCTTCATTATTTCACTCTACAGCCATCTTGAAGTCTAATTAAATAGTCATCAAGTACAAAACTCCAAACGAAGATGCGTAAGAGCAGGACAAAGTACATTATTAACAACCAAAGAATATAAGATAAGGTTGATCTCTCTAAAATACGTTCAAATAATAAAGTCTTAGCTTAGCAAATTACTCGTTCCGATTCAGGCACTTCAAGATTATAAAAGATTAGAGACCCTTATTATTCGGATCACACCTCACTTCTGCCTACTATCAATATAAATAGTTAATTAAAATGATTCACTCCAATCTACAACATCTATCAGTCTGTTGTTATCCTCTATCTTCCTGTTCGTTCCATTTAATTCTATTTAGTTTTTATGTCTCTCACACCTCAATTCATTACACTTCTTCTTCTTCTAATTTACCTAATCCCGGCTTCATTTTGGTTGGGAAGGTACTGTAATTTTATAAAATACAAATTACCAAAACGCTCCCGAAGTTAATAGAGAAAATAATCCAACGTCACAAGCGTATAAATTTATTTTTTTCTAAAATAGAAAAACAGAACCTTATATCAAACCTAACGCTGCTAGTAACAAGTTTGCTGTTTGTGATAACTCATAAGTAAAAATGTGAAATAAATATAACTTCATTTGCTTGTCATTGGGTAATTTGTAAAAAGTTAATTGCATTTGTTGTACTTGATGATTATATGCTACGTACATGTAAAACACTATTATAAAATAAATACAATTAAAGTTCACACAATTAGTTATAAAGCATACTTCTATTTACATTTCTGCATTCTTAAAATTTAGAGCCTTTTAAGTATACGTATCAAAATGTCTATAGAATTTAGGAGTATGTATTGGAATCTCATTAGAATAAAAATAAGAAAAACATATTTTATACAAGGAAAAAAAGATACATTTGAAACTGAAATGATTTACATATTAAATTTTGCTTTTTTCTGTATGTTTGTTAAAACGTGATATAACTATCAGATCATTCCCATATTTGAAAACAAATTTGGGTCATAATTTTTAAAATTATGCGATTACCTGTAACACTCCAGTATTAATTTCTTCTCCTGTGATTATTAATTATTAAGAAAATCATGAAACATTATTCGATTACATATAGTACCCCGAAATTACTTCATTATTCCGAGAATCACTAATTAACAAAGACACTAAGGGATTCTAATCAGTCAAAAATATGATTTTAGTTTATTAGTAAATGAAAATAACCAAAACACGCAAGATAAGTATTTAACCAAGCCTGTGAATTTTCTTTCTACACACGTCTGAAATTAACGCTTAGTATAATAACCAATTACTTATTTGTATTGAACTGCTCAAGTTTGAGTCCTTCGTACTTTACACAAGGGTTCGAATCTTTGACCCTTTTAAGATCCTTTCTATGTTCACTCCGAAAGCTCCGAACTCAGCGCAAATACGTTACAAATGTCTTGCATTGATAATGTCAGCTCACTATTTCTACCACTAACCATCACATTGAACGTTTCGCTTGTATCTTCTAATTCTACTCATAATACAATTTAATAATTCTATTCTATTCTACATAAATCACGTTTCATTCATTTCAAGATATTTTCAATTCAAACACTATCATATTAAATTTCCCAAAGTGTAAGTTGAAGGAAGAAAAGCGATAGAGACGCTTTGCAGTGGCGTACCCAGAAAATAATTTTGAGGCTGCATACCGGCCATTACCATGAAAGAAGCAATTTTGTAGTTAGAATTACCACTTTGTAAAAAGTAAATAATACACTATATCAGTCTTATTTCTCCTATTTAAAACTGTCAAAATATTGATATAGTTATATCAAGTAATAAAAATTACAAAAATGAAGATTATTTAAGAAAAATAATTCAGAAACCATTAAAAAAAATTGCATCTTTGGGGGGGGGACATTTTCTGTAGAAATGCATCCCTCGGCCCTTTATCTTCGTCTACAAACACTGACCTACTCTTTCAGAGACAGCAAAGACTTTTCGATTCTTTTCTCAGGAATTGGCTTAGTTGAGAGAGAAATTCTTCTTTCTCTTCGAGATGATAAAAATTTAAACACGAGGAGAAAAATTTTTATTTTAAAATTTCTAACATCTATATAATAATATAATATAAAAATTATCTTGGAGTGTTTCAATTTCGAGTAAAGTTCTTACGGGGGTGCATAAGTTCTTTTGTATCCCCAACTGGGTACGCCAATGACCCGTTACATGCCTTATTTAAAAAAAAAAAGATACAATTTAAAATAAACCCTCTTAAATTACATAAAAAGGACTGACAGTTTTCAATTTTACAGAGGTACTGGATCATACTCTAAATGAATACGATTCAGAAGGACGTTCGACGAAAAGTAGTTCTGTGGAAAGCATTCCAAACAAACCCAGCAGCAGTGCCACACCAGAGAGCACATCGACGACAACGCCTACCACTGCCACGACCACGCCAACCTCGAACCATCAAACAACAACCAGTGCGAGATCTCGACCATCCTCTCATCATGTCAGCGCCACCGAACTCGAAGATTTCTTTGCGAGACATCTATCTGGTGCAAGACACCATGGAACGATAAGGAACAGATACGCCACCTTGGCGCGAATACACAAAATGAAACACCACAAACGTTCCAAACACAAAAGCAAAGATGACGCCGATTACAGGCAAGTTTCTAAATAATTGATGTGATTTGGAATTTTCCTTGTTTGTGCATTTTATTTAGCATAGGCGATTGTGAATTAGTATATGGAAATATAAAGAAATTAAAAAGCCAGTAAAAAAAATGGGATGAAATTATCACTATATTTTTGTCCTTTAATTTTAGATCTTAGCATCCGTATCGCTACAGCCATAGAAGAAGGTTGCTACACAATTCAACACGTAGTGTTATGGTATTATTTTCATTTTATTTTATTTTTGTTTTTAAACTAGTTTATAACATAATTCACAAAAAAAAGTATTATTTCTTCTTGTTTATTTATTTGCTTTTTTTTCACAAAGCAGTCGGCAAACAAATATTTGCTTTCGAAATTCACATACAAGTACTTAATTGCTGCTGAGAAATTGGCTTCCTCACTATTTAAATTCCTGTCTTTTCTTCCAACAACCAAATATGTCACCATGAACAATTATTTAAAGCATTTTTCTAACATTAATATACTCTTTTCTTGTATTTATCTTAGGACATCTACCAGCTGTAACCATATATGAAAAACTTTTTTAAGACTTTTTAAGCCTAAATTCTCTCCGATTGACAGCACAAATTAAAAGACTCTATTTAAATAAGAAACAAAAAATAAATCTGATGAGTGAACTTTTTAACGAATTTAAAACTTATTCATGGTTTTGTATATTTAAAATAAGATAAATTATTACGGCAGGCATTTAAAGATAATGTGAAAGAGATAAATCCTTTTAATTTTCCGATTATAATGAATAATAACTTAGTGTATACAATCTGTGGTGAGCTATATAATAATTAATGTCTGTATACTTCCTAAACAAATAAAACAAACCCTGAAGGGATCAAATTATCCCAATATAAACTCTTTTAAATTTTATACTTGAGAGTAAGAGTTTTAAAATAAGCAGAAAGAATTGATGAATATTCCGAAACTAGAAATTAATTCTGAAATCTATTTTTCAAATTTCAAATATACATTACATAAAACATTTCAAATTCAACACAATTTAATTTCAGTTTATTCAGAATGAAATCTACATTAGTGGTCAATTATATTAATATGACATTTCATTTTTGCCAAGAATTGGATCATTATATACATATGTGTGTGCTAGCGCGCGTGCGTGCGTGCGTGTTTCATACTATTTTGTAGTTTTCTCGTTTCTAACGGTTTTCATTAAATACATCACGAAACGGCGCAAGAAATTGCTTTTACAGTATAACACTATTACGAGAAGAAAACTAGTTTTGACGAAATTTGACTAATTTCCCGAAAGGATGGCTATCCAATCTTTTCAACAGTTTTCCAATTGCCAGTATATACAAATAATTCTCGATATCTAATCAATTTCCACGGTATTTTTTTTTAAAAGTTTTAAATGTAGATAAAGGTGTTTTTTTTTAAATCCATAAAATAGTTATTTAATTTAATATTAATGTAAAGTTTCTAAAAAATTAATAACAGTGAACACAATTTTATAATTATTTATGAATATTTAAACTCTTACCCGCAGTTTACTACTAAGAATAACAAAAACTGCTTTAAAAAATTTAATTATGAATACGATGCTTGAGAGAGAAAAAGAAAAAAAAATGCTCATTATATTTTATTATGTACATATTCTTGAACAATCTATCTGCGTTCATAAGCGTGTGGGATAATAATAGAAAAATTTTAAATGAAAATTCTTAAAAATAAAAAAATACTTCAAATATATATATTATTTAACATAATTTTTTTTTTGAATGCAATTGAAATCCCTCGAATTTTAACAGTCTTTTCTAAAAATCTAAAAACTAATGTTGTTTCCTAAATTTAATCGTGTAAGTGATGTCTACTTACACGATGTATTTAACATTAGTGTATTAACAGTAATTGTATGTTTCACATAAATTAATTTCATATTAAAATGTGCTAGTAAATAAATAAAAGCTGAAATACGTAATAAAAAATGTGTGTTTTGATGGTAATACGTTAAAATCATTTCCTGTGTGTATGAGTGTGTGTGTGTGCGCGCGTGCGTGCGTGTGTGCGAGCGTGCGTGTAAATGAATCTTAATACTGATATACATACATACATACATACATACATATATATATATATATATATATTAATACTCAAATTTTAACTATGACTAGTAGGAAAATACTTAAAATAATATATTTGATAAATCTTACAAAACAAGCATAAAATATATTCCGCATCTTCTTTAATCCTGCTTTTAAGCAAAAAAAATATACAACGATAAATCTTAACTTCGGGCATCTCTAGTTCCATTAATTTTTTAAATTTTAATTAATTTTTTTAAAAACAATCATTTTCTCCTATCATCCGAGTCATTTCCACGGCATTTTCGTAGTAACACGGATAGTAAGAATAAAATGGTTATCTGAATGGACGATGAAAGTTTGGCTGATTATTTTGATAATACCACAATTATCATACCACTATCGATGTAACATATTCTAATCAGTCATTTCAATAGCGCTTCTACTGTAAATCAGTTATCAAGATTTGAATCATACGAATGGAACGCTGAAAATTTAGATGCTAAATTTGTTAACTCCTTAATTATCATCCAACCATAGATAAAAAAAAATATTCTATTCTAAAATTTTCTATTCAGTCATTTATGTGTCATTTCTATTCTTCCTTACCATCGATGAAATATACAAGTAATCTACGTCGAAAATTGCACAAAAAATTAAAAATGTACATCTAATTTATGTTCCAAAGTTTTTTTTTTTTATTAGTTTTGCAATGCCCCGGATTCCTACTATATTATCTATATGAATTAACTTAAAGTTCAATGACCAAGGAATAAATCAAAGTACTCGTAATCACACAGTCAAATATTTAACTTAAACTTATATTCTCATTTAAGAATAATCAAAATTAATATTGGTATTAAGCATGTAGATCTGATTCCTTCACGCTTCGCACATAAATATTAATGTTACAAAATTATATTTATCTAACAAAAGGCAAACTGGAACCTTGTCGGTGACAAACTCGTAAGCTGGATCCGAATAAATATCGATCGGACGTTTAATGGGATGAAGATGATCCCTTAACACTAAATGTCGAGTGTTATAATGCTCTTTTTTCTCAACATAAGAATACGCCCAACCTCACTATTCAAACCTTGCGATCTCTCTTCTTCTCTCTCTATTGATACAAACTCTAAGGTTTTCGCAGCTTTCTTTGCTAAATGATACATTTTATTCACTACACTTCAATACATATATTCTAACATATAAATCATGGCTCATTCACAAGCAGAGGTTTTCATATCAAATAACGTCATAGCAAATCCCCAAAAGGTTAGTTACACTTTACATTTTGTACTGAAAAAAAAAATTTCCGGAAACCAAAATAAGACTAATTTTCAGATGCATTGCTCGCATAGGTACTAACCCCCACTCCTTATTTATGAACTTTTCAGAATGCCCAAAAACTACAGCAGTACTCCTGAGCTCACTTATCCACCTGATTCCGAAGTCGTGACTTACCTGAAAAGAAGTCGAAGCCTGAGCGACTTGCACGCCAGACACTCCGGAAGGCATGCGTGGGTGGGATCGAAAGGTTCAGGAGGAAGGGAACACCGACACAAGAGCAAGGAGAAACCACTACAAAGGCAACACTCCATACCAGAAGCCTCGAAAGCTGCCCACAGGTTATTATTCCATCTATTCATTTAGAGAGACTGATTTGATTTTAATTGACTTTTGGGGGTCGATAACAAGTAATTTATCTTACTGAAAAATAATATATTGATAATTACGCAATACTAAAAAATATAATAGTTTTCCTTTTGTAGGTATATGTATAAAATAATATAATTTACAGATAAAAGATTAATATATAAATAATTTAAGATATAATTTCTTTCTCTATTAAGTGAGATTTTTTATGATTCTGAAATGTGGATGTCTTTCAGGAGTAAAATATAAATACCATCAATCATTCGAACCATAGATAACTTTGTCATGCTTGCAAAAATCAAAACAAGCAGAGCATTCAATTTTATCCACAAATTAATGTGTATCAAATATGTAGTTTTTATAATGTTAACGTAATCTTGGAATTAATGTAATGACATCATCGTCACTCTAAATTATGTTTTTATTAAAAGTACAATTTTCTGCAGTTCATTTAATGTTATCATTTCACTTAGCAACTGATATTAAATATTAGGTCTACCGGAAACTATCCATTTAGGAAATTAAAGAAAATAAAACATTTAATAGTTTTTACTGTACAATATAATTTCCGACGTTACTAGGTTTAGTCTACAAGTATACCAGATATGTGCCTCATAAGTAAAAGGGAGAAGAGATTTCACGAATTGAGTCATTATATGCACATCTCTGCTTGCTCGAAACAAATACGAACCCTTATCAGACCGAATGATAATTGGTGATAGAAAATGGGTTACATAAGAAAGGAAAGGAGCATATTTTTAGCCCCGACAACCAGCCTGATAATGTTATGTGGGGGGGGACGTTCAAGAACTAATACATTACGAATTTTTGAAACGTAACGAAAAACTCAATTCGGAAAGATACTGTCAACAAATGTTATTAAATGTAGAAAATATGTATTATTTCCTTTCACTTCGCAAACTGACAGAACTTGCCGGTAAACCTACTAGTATTCATCTGAAATATTTCAAAGTTGCATACTTAAAAAAGCACACGTAATGCTGATTTTAGGAGAAATCTGTAAACGATAAGAATAAAAATGGATATCATTTTTGGACATACAGCCTATCTGATTTACTGAACATTACTACAAGAATTCTGAAAATCCCAGAAATGTCTATTAATATTATTAGATAGAAAAGTTGTTTATGAGTATGAAAAGGTAAAAGTAAACAGTCTTTTTCATCTCATTAGTATCCTAATTTATTTACAAGTTCGAAAAATTGTTCGCCAAAAGTTAATGAAGAGTATCAAACAATATTATATATATATATATAATTTATCAAGAATTGGAGAAAAAAAATTAATTCTCCTTTTACACAACTTATTTTGATTTAATGCGAGCTACCCAAATTTTACGATGAAAATTTTGTTTTGATTTTATTTTCATAACTGCGAAATTGGAGACGAGTAATGCAAAGCGATTTCCATTTGTGAGAATTTCGCGAATTTTATAACCTCAATATGAAATTTTGTCTACATTTTGAGTTGGATATTCAAAGGGAAAAAAAAGGAATACTAGTTTGATTCCATCGAAACGTTTTAGACATAACAAAACAAGTCTCAGAAAAAACTATTTCAATAAATCGTTTCCACTCAATCCCTTATAAGTAATTAATGAGAATATTTATTTATTTATCTTTTTATAGGTGTAGAATTCCTAAAAAAAATAATGATTACAACAAAATAAATATAGACTAATTTCTCTTTTGTGAAAGAAGAACAAATAAGGCCTCAAGTGGTTATTATGCAATGAAAAACAATAAAAAAATGTGATTAACTAATTAATATTAAATTTCTGTTGAAAAAGTTTCGAAATAGAAATACTGAAAAGGAAATTAGGAAATAAAAATCCATGACAAGCAAAGTGAAGGTTGGAAAACTTGACAAGTGCTCATCGCGTGTTGATAAATAAAACCCGAATTCGGAATATTTTTTTCAAATTAAAAAAATGGCCAAATATTATAAAAAAATGTAATCAGTTCTCTAACATATGTAACAGTTTTTATTTAAATATATATAACAATTTTCCCTTAAATTTGAAAAAAAAATGGATTTTGTACGAAATTTTTCACTTTGACATATTAATTCAAAAATCGAATTGGATATTTCAGTGCGAGAGACAAAATATGGAATTTATTGTACGTAGAGAAAAACTGATTCAAACAGCAGTATATTATTCTTCTTATTATTATTCTCTATATATATTATATATTATATAGCAATATATTATTCTTATTATATATTATTATTATAATATATTATTCTCTCTCTTCTATAATTTAAAGAAAATTAGAATATGATATATTAATTTTAGCAGCATTTTTCTGTCTGAACATTTTATTCGAGGCAGCAATAGAAAAAGAATGAATGTGGGGAGGGGTATATTTTAGTTAAGGTAGAACTTTTTATTTGTTCTTCATTTTGTGATAATTTCAAATCCTTAAAAAATGTCACGCTTTTCTTTCAGCGAAACAATTCGTGATAGATCTTCCACTCCGGAGCCATCGGGACCATCTCTCATCAAACAAAACGGCTCAGACATTTACGCAGAAACGGTGCCTGTATCCGTGAAGTCGAGTGATAAATCTTCTAGTGGACGAGCTAGTTGTCCTCCCCCATCCTATCCCCCACCACCTCCTCCAGTAGGACAGGTTGTCAAAGTCGATGTATCCCGTGGGGAGTATGCTGACTTGACAACGGGCAGACAGCACAAATCCACGGCCATCATGTCTAGTTTTAGACCTACGGACAGCGCAAAGCTGTATGCTTCTCCAGACAACTTCATCACCGTTGGATACAAAAAAGAACACCAAACGAAAGGCGATGCCACTTTACCGAAACACATGGTGAAAGGATCTGGGTCCAGGTCTCAGTCCTTGCCACCAAAGATGCCTCAAACTTCCACCTCGGTTTCCGGAACTGCCTCGGGTGGTAGGAGCAGTACGGCGTCACTCGACGCTGATAACAGCAGTGGTGATTCGGCGGGCGCTTACACGCCGTTCAAAGGCTCTCACCGGTCCAGGGACCACTCCGGAGACCAGTCCGGCCACCAGCCGGACCGTAGAGGTACCTTGAGGAAGGTAAAACAACAGGGGAAGTTTCCAGCCGCTGTATCAGAATCAGCGAGTCCTAAACATTATCCTGCCCTTTCCCAAGAACCCGATTTCGACACTAGTGAGGAAGAGGACACAACATCGGGAATGGACACAAAAAGTGGACTGGTCACTTTCAAAGCGATGGATAACGAAACTCAGAAAGAACAGGGAGATGATTCGAAGGCAAAACCACCATCGGAGGCCAGCAATGTGAATATGACCATGAAGAGAAAGAGACTAAAATCGCAGACATCGGTGGATTCAGCCAAGCTGCAGGCCGAGTTCGAAGAATCTCTGAACGAGGAGAGACAGAATGCGCATAATTTGAAGTCTTCTGGAAAGAGTGATGCGCCGCAGTCGGAAGTAGTTTTGTCGGAAGAAACTGGAGAAAGAATATTTCTTCGCAATGATAAAACAGATTCGAATGACACTGAAAGGCCACAGTCGAAGAAAATCGCTCCAGTTCCACCGCCGAAAAAATCGGAGGAAAATTCAAAACAAAAAGATGGTTCTGATGTTTCGCAGGAAAATTCCAAAGTCGTTCGTGATGCTTATGAGAAACAAATTCCAATGAGGGATGAAAGAAGTGATCAAGACGCGTCAATGAAATCATCTGTTAAGGAACCTATTGCTTTTAAAGCCACTATAGTTCTAAAACAGACTGAAGTAGTAGGAAAAGATGTGAAAGAAGCTCCTTTTAGAATAAAAAATAAGGAGCTAATTCACCAACACAGCGCTCACGAGTTATTACATCTGAAAAACAAAGATGATACGTTTAGAAGAGAACATAAAGAAGCTTCAAACAGAGATAAATTAGTCAAATCTCCATCTCAAGGATTCAAAGAAAAACTAAATGAAACTTTGGATGCATCAAATCAAAAAACTATGAATATGCAAAATGATAATCGTAATAAAATTGATTCGAATTCAAATCAAAAGGTGGCTCCAGCGGTACCTAAGAAGCCAAAACAAGACGAAGTTAAAGTACCGGAAGAAATTACAGAAACTTGTGATGCGATGAAACTACTTCAGATTGAAAATAATAATGAAGAGGAACATGCGTCTCCAAACATAGATGGCGCCTCAAGATCTGTTAAGGAAAACATATACAATTTCGAAAAGAGAAGTAATGAGCTATCTACAACTAAAGCTAATCTTTCTCCTCGAAGGAAAAGTGACGTAATACGAATCACCCTAGTGGGATCGCAACAAAAGGGGAACGAACAAGAGAAAGTTCCCCCAGTGACGTCTATGAAAACGTCGAAATCTTGTCCAAAAACTTTCGAGGAGGACGTTGATTTAGATGTAGAAAATTCACTTACTACCGCAATGTTGCATTCAGATGCGCACAACCAAGTGACCCGATTTTCAGCCGAAACTCCAACTACTACAATAGCATCTACAAATTTCAATGATGAATGGAGGAGGCCAGATGTTGTTTCGCCAGTAAATATTCAGCAGTATGTGGAAACTGCGATTAAGAAGCCTCCGGACACACCACCCAAAAATACAATGACTAGACGGGTAGATAACTTCAATAAAACTCAAACGCTAGGCCGCAAATCCAGTGATCGAGACTTAGATTTTCAAGATATCGAATCTACACATTTCACTGAGACAATGACTCTTAACAGACAGAGCTTGGCCAAAAGTGACGCAGCGAGATATCAACAATATCCAGAATCTATTCTGCAATCAGGAAGGGATCACCATCAAACAAGGGTTCCGGTGCTACCGTCGACAACAGCTAGCCCACCGACTACAATGCTGCCGCCTTCCAACCATGATTATTCTCAACATCATAACAAAAACATGCCACCCATGTCTACCGGAGCTTATTTACAGAACGCAAATATGCCCTCCAGTTTAGAACAAATGCATCTTCCTGCAAACATTCCTTTGGAAGTATCACAAAAAATCATTGCTGAGCATATGGCTAACATGAAAAATCGAGAAGCATATGAAGAAGCTTTCGAGGCTCATCAGCATATGCAACAATCTAAACATCCGGGACCTATGTCGGCACAAGCCAGACTTTTGGACCACAGGCACGTGAAAGTCGCAGCCCCTGCTCCTAACAGAGTCTCTCCGCCTAAAACTCGGGAAGACGACGAATGCCTCAAACTCTGCCAGCGTGTTGATAAGAGCTTACAACTTATTCGTCTTCAAGTCGATTCTCTCCGAATGGCTGCTGCAAGTGAACCAGAAGTGATTGGCGAACTTGTACCACCACCTCCCGAGTTCAATTTCGCTGCACCTCCTCATGGCATGGGACCTCACCATCCACCTCAACCAGTTCATATTGCTCCACCTCCTGAATTCAGTGATGAGTCTCTTGCTCGACAGCGACGGGCTCAACAAAATATGATATCTACAATGGACGCTCCTATAAGCAGGCGCGTGGTACCTCCTGACACAGCTAATTACCCTTATCCGGAACATGTATACAGAGGTTACCACCCTTCCATGCAGTCTCCCCAAGATCACCCACACCACATGATGCACCCGCACCATCCACACAATATGATACCTAATAATCTAACCGCATCACCAACTAAGACAATGACACTGTCTCGCGGTGGATATCCCCCTCATCATTCCATTCCTCCCCACCAACAGATTCGCCATGAGAGTAACTGTAACACTCTGCCACACCCTGGATCTAGAATGATGATGCCACCTCAAGCCCTCCAGCAACATGCATTACCCCATCATCGCCCTCAGCAACCACCACCACAGCAGCAGCAGCAACACCCTTATCCTCAAGGCCGAACAACTAGAGACTCTCCTCGAATGATGGGGCCAATACCTCCCATACCACAGCATAAAGAGTTCAGACAGAAACCGTTACATCAGTGGAATATGAAAGATGTTTCGGATTGGCTGGAAAGTTTGTTCCTGCCGGAGTACAAAATAACATTTGCTGAAGCTGGTATAACGGGTTCGAAATTAGCTAATATGGACAATAACGACCTGATGGGACTGGGGGTAAAACAAGCTGGACATAGACTTAATATGGAAAGGTCTATAAAATGGTATCTAAAATAACATAGCGTAGGATTAACGATGCCAAATATTGTATACTAACTATGTGAATTATTGAACAATTTGCGAATTGCAATATTTTGAAATTTTTAACAAATGCGAGTCCTAGTCACTATGAAAAAAATAATAAAATAATGTTTTTCATAATATGGAATTTTCAGAATGGTTTACGCAAAAAGCAATTTCGATAGCTGCAGAAGTATTACCTTTGTATGATTTGGACATTCATAAGGGCTGACTTCTTTCATATCCTATTATTTATGGGGCTAATGGAAAGAAAGGAAATTATACGTAAACCAATGATGAAATTCCTTTTCTCAATGTTATTTTGTGGAATTTCTCATGTTCCCAAAAAACAGGTTTCTATTTACTCTTTGATTATGAAGTAAAAATGAGACACTGACAAGCCAAAAATTATTTAAGACATGTTTTTTTTTTATGTTTTTTTGCAAGAATTTTTCTTTCTTGAAGTGCTGTTTTTAAACTTCGTTGCTCAGACGGGATAAAATGAATTTAAATCTCAGTCTTACAAAATAAAAAGTTTTCAAAATAATACTGATTTCTTTTCAAGTAGCCATCCCAGAGAAAATAATAAATCAATAAAATACAACTCAAAGATCAATGCAAATTTTTTTCTAAGCACACTAACAAATGATGATGTCTTTTTATTTTCTCTTACATGGTAATTATATTAGTATTATACACTTTTCCGTAAATTTTAAGAGTAAAAATGAAGATTTTATTTGTCGTTTCCGTTAGTTATATTTCAATAGCTTCTGTGTGTGTAGCAGTTTTATAGTTCAGCATTAAAGTTAAGATTCATTTTAATAATTTCTATCTTATATTTGTCAGTAATCGGTTACTTTTATATTAATTTTATTGTTACTCAGCATAACTTCAAATTAATTTGATTCACAAATTTATTAGTTAAGATGAATAAAAATAAGGTAGTCTTTGGTCTTACGAAAAACATTTTCATTTCTCAAATGACTTTTTTTTATTAAAAAAATCTTTAGAACAAATGTATTGTATAAGCTCTAGCATTTTAAATTTTTTTTCCTCAATCTTAGAAAAAAAGGAAATACAAAATATTAGTAGGTATCACTATATTTATTTTAATTGTTCGCTATCCTTTCTCAATGTACATGTGTTATCTTCGTGTAAATAGTGACTGTTAATTTGTGTTACATTCATATTCCATTTTAAGGGAAAATATATGTGCTCAATGATATGGGGCTGGTTCCCTGTTTTATTGGGGGGGGGGGGGCCTTCGTATAATGTTTTTGCTTTCAGTTTTACATGTGTAAAAGCCTTAAATATTTAAATTTACATGTGTAAAATATGCAAACTTTATTTGCCGTAAATAAAAATGGCTTAAAGACCAAAGCAAAGGTGAAATTTAAAAATTCATTTAAAATATTTTAAAAACAGTGAAGGGAAATCTAAATTGAACAGAAAATAAGGAGATTTGTTCAGTATATTTTATCAGGTTACAAAAATTTCTTTACGTGTAAATTTACTAAACGAAAAATAGTTTTCCTTTTAATTCTAAGCACAAAAAATTGCGTAAAAATTAATAATTACAATTTAACATAAATTTCAAATCGAGACCTAGAGAATTTTTGTAAAATTAATATAAAATCTCCCGTACAAAATTGTGACTTCATATGATAAAATTAAATTACATAATTATGTTTCGTAAGAAGCATTTTTCTAGCAAAATAAACGACACCTGTTTATTTTTTATATATATATGAATAATAAATATAAAAATTTAGTGTAATTGATATTTATTAATTATAATATGATGAAAAAATGTAAGAGTAATAAAATTAAAAATGAAGACACTAACTGATATAAAAAAAAAATACGAACCTTATTGCATTTCAAAGACTAATTTGAAAACAATTGTGGAAAAAAAATTAGATAAATTCATATACTTAATGATTTAAAAAGCATAAATTATTAACATTTTTCCTTTAAAAAACAATGCGATTGAAAAAGTTACTATAAATACTATGAACACAAACTATAGACATCGTTAAGAAATCGGATTTCATCGAATGCTTTGGCCTTTTATATGTAAAACACATAGCTTGTAAATTTAGCTCCTTTTTCCGTTTGTTTGCTTGAACAATTATGTTGCGCTGTAAATTAATAGTACTTCGTGCGCAAGTACTCTGTATTAAGTGGAAAAAAGTGACTGTATATACTTAAAACTACCTTCAACTTCTGTCAGCATATTGCGATAATCTTAAATGGTGCTTTTCTTTTCTTTTATAAATATATAAATATATACATATATACAAAATATAGATTTGAATGAACTTGTTCTTGGAAGTACGATGCTTTGACGTACCTGATACAACTGCTGCTAATGTATTTTAATATTACGCACTCACTAATAAAACTTTTCCAATTTTCTATACGATAGATGTAATTAAATTAGAACGAAATTTTAAAATTTGCATACACACACTAATTACTTTTAAGTTCCTATTGAATCTTGAATATTTTACAGAGCCCTCTCTGATTATTTTTGAATTATAAGTAAAAATAATTTATAATAAAAACGTTACTGAAAAACACGCATAAAAATATTTTGAATTCATGTCAAAATTTCAACGTAAATTTTATTACGGTGGAATATTTCACCGAATGATCGAAAGCATTTTATCTTTCACTTATTTTAAAATGAAACATACAAAATTTCACTAAGTACATATCTGATTCTTAATATTTGAAAATATAAATTTGGCGAGAGAAAATTTCCTTTTTTCTAACATTGGATCACGTTAACAGTTTTTTGTTTCACATAATATGTTTTCGTCAGAATTTAATTACCAAAAAAAAACACGATTTTAGCCAAAATACATAAATTAAAACAGCTTCTTTAAGTGTTTGCTTCAAATACCTTAATTCGAGTCACAAAATAAATCTAAGCTAATATTAAAAAAAAATGGTAAATTACAGTACCTACATGTAAAAGATACTTTACAATTACTAAAATTATTTTGACTTTTTTCCATTCGTAATGTATTCAAATGAGACATCTTTCACACTCTGTAACGCAGAGCTTTTGAAAGGTACCATTGTGAGAAGAAGAAAAAAGTATTTAAAAATTCTTAAATTTAGTAGAACATTAATCTAAATTCCTCTTCTTGAAATTTTTAAACTCCATTATTGCTATTTGTAATCAAAGCTCAATGTTGTACAGAAGACATTGCTTGAAGTTTATAAAAATTATGTGGCAAAGTGGACATGTTTGTATGAATGAAAAATGTTTGTACTTTTATGTCTTTTCTCATCAATTATAATATCTTCATATCTGTTTGGTGAATGGTAATTTTTTTACGATATGAACTTTCAATCCTTGAAAATGTTTCTGTTTATAGGAAATGAAAAGTTGGTTAAAATCACAAATGTATAAACATTTCTTCTTTGTGAAACACACCTTTGTAAGGAAAGAATGTAATTTCCTTTTATGTTTTGAAATCCTGAAGAACCTTACATATATATGTGTCATATATATGTGTGTATCTGTGTACAGTATTTAACAAGTTCACTTTTTTGTTTGTTTGTTTTGATTTACAGACAATTTGTGTGTTTTGTAGCAAATGCTTCTGTATAAAACAAAGTGAAAAATGAGTGGCAGCGAATAGAAAGTTGTTAATAAATAGTGCACATTTTGCATGGAAATGTCCATCAATGGGGTTGCTTACATTCTATGCCATTTCACAACTACACATCCAACACGTAGGCATACCTTGTAACGATCGTTCTTCATCACTTTTCACTTGCGTCGCATCTCAGTCTAATATGTTAATCAAAAACAACAGAATTCCAGTTTAAGACACATAAGAACAAACTAGAATATTTTATTTAATCACTGGAGAATATATAGATAAAGTTGCTCTCTCTTAAAACCCAATTAACTCAACAATTCTGTATAAGTTATAATTCAAATATGAAACCTTAGCTTACTAAATCACTCGCTCTGAATTCAACAATTCTCACAAACAAATTCTCTTCAATCCACATAACTAACTAAAATGCTTCAATCCAAATGACAAATCTCTATCAGGAAGTCGCCATGCTCTCCATCCCTTTTATTATTATTTTTTTTTTAATTTTCACTAATTCACTTCCTTCCTATCTTCATTTAATTTACCTTATCATGTTTAATTTTGGTTGGGAATAAATTGTAGTTTTATGCAATTCGAATTATTATTAAGTCCCCAAGGTTAGTGAAGAGATAATCGTGAATAGCCCAACGCCACAATCTTATACCACAAATGGCGTCCTAACTTTCTTTTACTTTAGCTTATAGAAGGGTGGATAAAATATAAACGAGAATTTTTAAAAGATTTTTCTGAAATACTATTTATGAAACTTACACCATATCTTTTTATATGTATCATCCTTAAGAACATTTTTTTCCGTGGCTGTGATAATATAGAGGTCATTTTCGAGCACTCGTTGCCAGCTTTGTTTTTGTAGAGTCGTGGGTTCGAGTCCTGATGCCACTTGGCTGTTGCACGTTAAATCTGGTACAGGTCCGAAGTCATTCTGTTGTCCTGGTGAGAGAGTTTGGAGAGGGAGGTGCCATTTCACACACAGGTGTTGTCTTTGTCACTTGACCGAGGTTCAAAATGACGAATTCCGTAGTCAATAGCTCTTTTTGTTGCTTCTCAGTGCGACGTTGTATACAATCACAATCAAGCACACATTTTAGCAACGTATTGGAAGAGGTGGGATTATTTTTGTACAATAAAAAGTAATCGGACATGAACACAACCAACTGCACACAAATTACTTCTCCATTCAAAGAAAATCTTTCTTCGCTAACGTTTCTTTGAGGGTCCAAACAAATGGTGTACGAAGTGCAAAATTCGAATCACAGGGAGGATGTTAAAGATATGTCCAGGGAAGTATCTTCAATTTTTCTGGAATTACTTCACATATGTGGGATCTTGCATTGTCCTGAAGAAGGGGAACATTACGAATCACAAGAAAACCTCTTTGGGACAGATATCCTGTTTCAACCTTCTCCAAAAATTCTCAATAGTATACTGCATTAATTGTGCGTCGGTTATAAAGAAAATCGACGTACACCATACCCTGTGAATCCCAAAAACAGTAGCAAGAAGTTTTCTAGCAGATAACTGAGGTTTTTGCTTTTAATTTTTGTGCGCAATGCCACACTGGAAGCGACTGAATAACTGAACATATAAAGATTAATAAGAGATCAAACGATATTTTAAACTTTAAATAACTAATCACGGATGCTACGGCAAAATATATAAAATCTTCTGCCTTTTTTAAAAAAAGTCTCGTTCGTATATGATCCATATTCGAATTTTAAAAAATGAAATGCGAAATAGTGACGTTTTAGTGAAACTTGAAACGTAATTCATGATAGTTAAAATAGCTTAGAAAAAATATCACTTTGATTATATGATAAAAATATTGATTTCATGCATTCAATATAATATTATGCATTAATGTACACAAAAAATAGGTTATAATTGTAAAAAATAAGATAAAGAAAGTGTAATGTCAGAGCCTTTAAAAAAATTGAAACACATTTATTTCCGTTCTATCACATTGAAGAGATTCATACATCTTCGGAAAAACAAGTCAAAATGAGAGGCTCACATAGGCCAAATAAATGTAAACTTTAAAAAGAAAAAAAAACTGCTTTTCTTTCCTTTTTTTTATCAATGCATGTCACCTTGGAAAAATAATATATATAATATAAAAAGATGGAGAAATGGTAGAAATCGATCTACTACAGCAATCGTTCATTGAATTCAATTCATTCATTTTCTTCCGAAGTTGATAAGTTTGTTACATAATGTTACAGGGCCTGGTTCGCAACTGCCCATGAAGTACTCGTGCTTGTTCCAGAACAGCGCCCGAAATGAAAGTTCGATAAATGTTTACTCTCGAAATAACTGCGCAATGCTATTTCGAAAAGTGCAGTGGTACATCACTTCGCTAATTAGGCAGGAAATAAAATGTTTATTTAACATACAAGTTACTTTGTCAGAAAAAAATGTGGTAAAAAGCTACAAAAAATAATAAGTAAATGTTACTTATTCATTTTTTCCTCACATTCTTCTGAACTGATGCAACAAATCCGATAAAAACAAATTCGATAGCTGCAACCATCAAAAGGGATATAATACAAAAATTATCATATAAAACTAATTTACTTTTAAAAAAAAATTTCTGCATTTTAATACTAAAGAATTTCGAAATGTTTCGGAGGAAGCGTATAACTACTGACCACGCAAAAACTTAGTAGAACGAGAAATGTTTGAAAAAAATGCATCGATGTATAGGTATTTAAATTATTTATGAATCACACAGAAGATCCAAATTTTATTTTAAAAAAAATTCAAACATGTTTTATCCTCTCATTTAAGTAATCTCATTTGTTTTAAATTTCGTAAGGTATAGTAAGCCGACTACGATTGTTAATGATGTTAAGGTACGGGAGACTCAAGGTGTCCCATAAATAGAGGTACAAAGTTTAAGTGGAGGTAGGCACATCAAAAGGATTGAGAATAGAATAGGAACTAAAAGCCAGAAACGTCATCTTCCGTTGGTAGATGGCGCTGGAGGATAAAAATTATATTTTTCGTCATTCGAGCAGTAGTCGCCTTGTTCTTACAACAAGAAGCCGGCAGACATGTACTTAGATCATGGATTGGCTAATAGAAAGCTCCTCGACTATATCAAGAACGGATTCCACAGAGACATGAATTGGGACACCATTTGGTATAGCATATGCATTCCAATTTTGCGAAATTGGATCTTTAAGAGGTGACAGACACAGTGAGGGCAAGCCACGAATGACACGTACACATATCATGGAAGTATGTCGTTTAGTTGATGATGGATTAGGCATGGTGGACTGGTTACCTGGTCCCACGTCCTCCGGATTAAGCCGCCTAGACTTTTTTCTTTTGGGAAGCATTTAAAACTGTTGTGTATCAAACACCTGCCGAGTTTGAAAGAAAGAAGTGTCTGCGCTATTCCTGCAGAACCAGGTGTTTTGGACCGTATCTTCAAATCCATGATCCGTTCGAACAACGCATGCATCCCTTGTAAGGGTGAAAACTTCCAACATTTCCCGTAACATATTGGAATCGAATATTCTACATCATTTGAAAATATTTATTGTAATGGATGTTTCTGGTGATCTCTGTCTTAGGTCCTTTGATTACGTGTACCTCTGCATCCACTTTTCCATGATGTTTCCGATAATGGTTTGCTTTACAATTCTCTATCTTTTTTACATGCCCTGTCTCTTCCTTCAGTTTGTATCTCTCTCTCTCTCTCTCCATCTATCTATCTATCTATCTATCTATCTATCTATCTATATATATACATATATATATATATATATATATATATATATATATATATATATATATAATGATATTCCCCACATCTGTTACACATTGAAAACATGTGCTCATGCGTTGACGAATTTGTACTAAATTTCAGGACAAATTTATTGCGTCCGTTAATTTCTGTTTTTGCACAAACCGCACACACACACACTGTACCTATACATACACGCAAACTGTATTTCTATAAATAAAGTTTGCTTCTGATCTTCGATCAGTAACTTGTCCTAATTTGAAATGTATTGAAACTATTCATCAACCAGCGAAGATTTAATTTATTGATTGTTTATTAACGTAGCACTAAGAATCAACACGAGGGCTAAAGGCGTAACACGAGGCTAATCCCGTGGTTTTGAACCTCGGTCAAGTGCCGAGGACAATATCTGAGTTGGCCCCTCCTCTCAAAACTTTGACACCACGCCAACAGGAAGACACGGAGAATCGACAGATTTAACGTGCATCATCCCCTTCCCCCCCCCCAATAAATAGAGGGTCTTCAGTGGCTTCAGACCCGAACCCCATGACTCGACGAAAACAACGCGATGACAAGTTTGCTAGGATAAGTGTAGAAGGATTCATAAGCATATTTCGAAGTTCTATGATGTTTAAATTTTCATTTCGGGATTCCTCATAAGCGTGATACACGATATATAAATATGACAGTCTGTTTGCTTGTTTTTTCTTAAAGGAAATCCAGACAGCTGATCGAATAAATCGAAATCTTTAGGATGATTCTCTTACTTGTAGAAGGATGCGTTAGCATATTTACACCAAAAATAATGTTTTTCCTTCAAATTTATAGTACGAAAAATTTTTAAAATACCCCTCTTAACCGCATTTTCCCATGTTTTTCAGAAGATATAACAATTCCTCTCAAACTATGCGTATTTTAATGAATTTTAGCGCAATTTGATAATCTGATAATGATTTAAAAATAACAAAGCCACATTATTCTGTTCCGAGTGAAATCTGTTATAATATATAATACTTATTTGATGATTTGTTGCTTCTTTATACATATCAACATACTTCGTCAAATCATCCAAAAAATGTTGAGGATATTTAAACGGTTTAAAAAAGATCCGGGAAAATATCAATAAGTGGATTATATATATACTTTGCTGTCCATCAAAATTGCAAAACCATGAAGGAAAGCAAATACAAAAAAAGATATTTATTGTACGTAAACAGTAGAGCATGAACAGAAAATGATAAAATTTGTAAGCAGTTTGGGAATTTACAGGAGTGCAAAATTAGTAGAAACAGCTGCCAACCCAACGACCCTTACCCAGTTAGACATGGAATCGAACTGGGCTTGGATGACAGAAACGAGCAAATCATTCCATGATGCTTCAAGTCTAAGCCACACCTCATCAACCGTATTAGCTAGAGAGGGGTGGCGGGACAGTCTCTCAGCAATCCATGACCAGATGTTTTCAATGGGTGACAGATCTGGAGACCGTATAGGCTAGAGCAACAATTGAATACCCTATGTATCGAGGAAGGACAGAACACGACCTGCAACATCTGTTCTTGCATTATTTTGTTGGAAGATGGCGTTTGGCAGGCCTCGAAGATAGAGCGGAATCACTGGACGTAGGATGTCAGAAATGTACCGATCTGCGTTCAAATTACTGTCGATCCGAACTAGAGATGTGCGCGTCGTGTACCCAATGGCTGCTCAAAACATCACACCAGGTGCACGACCCCAATGCCGATATGGAATGCGAGCAGTCTCATCGGGAGCCTCCATTCAGGTATACGGCCATCAGAATGCTGCACACAGAACCGGGACTCGTCTGAAAAAACGACAATGTGCCTTTCCTGTATCTAGCTTTGTCGTTCGGCGATCCAGGGTCGCCGTCTCTTCGTATGCTGCATTGTCAAGGGAAGCCGAAGTAATGGTCGCCGTGCTGACAGTCCACGCTGCTGCAAACCATACCAGCGGATACTGGGGGAGCTGCAAACATGTCCATTTCCTGACTAATGGCCCGTGATGTGGTTGTACGGTTTTGCAGGGCCGACCTTACAATTTTTCTGTCCTCTCGGCGTTAATCATGGGAGGACGTGGATATCTTGCATGCTGTTCAGTATGACTCTCCGCAATCCATATTTCCACATTCGCATGACAGTGGATGGATTTCAACCAGTGCGGCGGGCAATATCACGGACCGATAATCTACTCTCGATAGGCAACGATCCTGCCTCTATCGAATTCCACTTGATGGAAAACATTTCTTCTTATTCGAGGCATAACACGATATTCTGAGCAAACTCCGACCTTACAAAGCGCTTCCCGAATGAGAAATCCACTACACAACTTTTCTTTCATGCAGTGCTTCAGATGTCGTTTCTCCTTCCTGCGTTGTCTAAGTGCGCTTAAATACTAATCATTTGCATATCCTAACCTCTTCTTTCTTTCATGTAATTTTGACGTTCGTCAGATCATTCCTTCTTGATGTTGCAATTTTAATGACCAGCAGTGTGTGTGCGAGGATAAGTAAAAAATTACTTCACTTTTCGTTCTACATCTTTACTAAACAAAGATAGATGGCGGCCGCATACGCATGCGTTGAATTGCTGCATCTGTAGTCACGTGGGCGAAATTTAATCACGATTACGTCAGTTGTCGTCTAGCTTTAACAGCATAAGCATGTCAGCTACATTGTCAGATTGCACCACAAAAGAGAAACGAGGAGTGATCAGATTTTTGAGGTCATAGGGTGTGAAAGGTGCTGCAATTCACCGGAAAACTATTGTTACAATGTTACAATACATGAAAAGTGCTTTATCTTGTAAACGCGGGTGCTCTCTTTTTTTTTCTAATCGAAATGTTTAAGAGCGGCTAAACGAGTGAAACAGAAAAATGGAGCTGGGCGACCGTCAACCTCGAACACTGATGACAACATTTAGCAAACTCGAGAGATGGTTACTGCAGATAGGCAAGTTACTATAGATGATGTATTATCTTCTTCTTTAAACATCAGTCACGGCGCTGCTTATCGAATTATCCACGACGAACTCAAATTCCTTAAAGTGTGTGCACGATGTGTACCACGAATGTTTACAAACAAAATCAAAAGTTTGGACATCTGCCAACATTTACTCGATCACTTTAACGTGGAAGGCGACGCACTTTGAAGCAGAATAGTGATCGTTGATAAAACGTGAGGTCATCACTACGAGCCCGAATCAAAACGTGAATAATGCGAAGAGAAGTGATTTGATGGCCAATAAGCTGAAACCAGCAATTTGAAACAAACGCCGTGGACTACTATTAAAGGAATTTTTGTTGTTGCAAGACAATGCCTGGCCCCACACGGCCCATAACACCATTGAAACTATAAACAGATTGGTCTTTGAGACCTTGAGACACTCTCTTTATAGCCCAGATCTCGCTCCCTCAGACTTTAATTTTTATGGTCCACTCAAAGAATCTTTCAGGGAATGTCGATTTGTCTCAGATATAGATGTTCAGGATGCGGTTCAATAGTAGCTTCACGACCAATCTAAAATCCTCTACCAGGAAGGCATACGGAAGATTGTAGCTCGCTGGACCAAGTGCATTTGCTCAAGATGGAGACTTTATCGAAAAATAATATATCTGTTATACACCTATTTTGGTTTAATACAGATGTAAAATGAAAAGTGTTAGTAATTTCTTACTTACCCTCTCGTATATATATATATATATATATATATATATATATATATATATATATATATACGAGGGCAATTCGGAAAGTAACCTCCGAATCGCTGTAAAAAAACCAGCACATAAGGGGGGGGGGGAATGATTTACGTATCAAAGGTACAACTCTCCTCAATTTTTCAACATAGTCTCCCTCATTATTCAAGAACTTGTCGAACCGTGTTACCCATTTACAAATTCCTTCTGCATAAAAAGCGGCCGCCTGCTATTTAAACCAAGGAGTCAAGCGGTTTTAAGTTCCTCATCGTTAGCGAAAAGTTGTCTTCCAAGCCACTTCTACATTGCAGTGAACAGATGATAATCAGAAGGAGCCAAGTCCGGGCTGTAAGGAGGATGTTGAAGCACATCCCATTTGAATTTGCGCAAAATCTCTCCTGTTCTTACAGCAGTGTGTGGGCGCGCGTTATCGTGCAGAAGCACAACCCCAGAACTCAGTAGGCTGCGACGTTTGTTCTGGATGGCTCTTTTCGGTTCTGCAAAGTGCGACAGTAAACTTCGGAATTGATTGTAGTTCCACGTGTCGTGAATTCGATAAGCAAGATTCCTTGAGCATCCCAAAAGACGGTTACCATCAGCTTCCTCGCTGACAAAGTATGACGGGCTTTCCTCAGCCGGGTTGGAGAACTGGTATGACCCTATACCATAGACTGTTGCTTTGTCTCCGTATTGACTTTCGCTATCCAAGTTTTGTCACCAGACACTATTCTGTTCAAAAACTCCTCCCCATCCGTGAAGTACCGGGAAAGAAATTCTAAGGCAACGCCCATTCGACTAGTTTTGTGGATCTCCGCGAGGATTTTTGGTGCCCATCGAGCACAGAACTTCTGGTAGACTAATTTTCCCGTGACTGTCTCATACAAAACTGTCCGAGAAATGTTTGGAAAGGGTTCTGAAAGTTGGGAGATTGCGAAATTACGGAACAAATGAATTTTTTCATCGATTTCTTTGATGAGATCAGCAATCACTGCAGACGGCCTTCCACTCCGTGATTCGTCATGGATGTTCGTTCTTCCGTCCTTGAAAAAGCGTACCTATTGACGCATTACATCTTCACTCATAATGTTAGGCCCGTAGACAGCACACAATTCCCGATGGATATCTGCTGCTGATAGTTTTGTGGCCCAAAGAAATCTTATTATACCTCCCATTTCGCGGGATTTTCTGTGGCGGCACACATTTTGTCACGTTATAACTAGCAAACGCTTGGCCATACGGCACTCTCACTCGCCGACTGGAAGCTTACTGAATCACGAATTGCTAATGCATTCAGTTGAGGACGCTCCGAAACGTATTTCTAGCGCCACGCCCAAACGGCGATTAGTTATCGAATTGCCCTCGTATATAATTACTCAATCAGTGAGTTTTTAGCTTTTTCGTCTTTTTCTCTTCACTAAGGAACGCTAATTTTGGTAGCATGATCTCATCTCTTAATCATACACATTACCGCTCAATTTATTTCTTCTTTATTTCAACTATTATAATTTAAGTTACTTATGATGAGTGGAGTACCCGATATATATATATATATATATATATATATATATATATATATAATGTGTAATTAAGCACCAATACTTTAACCAAAAACAAGTTAGAAAGCAATCTGAATAATTAAAAAATAAGACAAAATGCAAGAAATCATTACTGTACTATTGAGTAAAAAGATATGCACCAATCCATATAAATATACATTTATAACATCGTAAATAACGAAAAATGAATTTAAAAAATATGCAAATTTAACTACAAAAGGAAATATTACATACTTTAGTAATTTTCAAAAGAAAGTAAATTAAATAAAAATCAAATTGGCAACTACCAAAGTTATCAAAAAGAGGTAGACAAATGGGAAGACTGAAAAAATCAACAATTGAAGAAAAGCAAGCTGTAATAGGCTGCGGAATATTAGGCTGGGTTTTTGTAGAATTTTCGGCCAAACTATATCCTTCAACAAAATATATAATTTTAAAAAGAACTATTATAAAACAAAAGATACAATTGAACAAAAATAAAAAAAAAATCATTTGAGAAGAAGACAATAAATCTAGAGGATTCTAAAATATCAAAACATCATGTAACCAAAAGAACGATATATATTATTATTATCGTAAAATATACAATAATTTAAAATAAATTTGTATGATTATAGCAACACGCGAAAACACATTAGACTATATATATATATATACTTTTATAACTAAACATAATGACCGAAACTAATCCATAAAAACGAATTACGAAAACCTAACAGGCCATTATACTAAAACAGAGTAAACTAAACATTCTGAAAAGCGTCCTCTTGATATATGAGTTTGATCAGTTCAAATTATTTCCGTAATGCGAAGGTAAGGTAAACATAACGCAATGTGTATTATCACTTAACTGAAATTAGCCTTACCTGTTATCACTAACGTACTCTCCAGAAACGACACAAACCGCTTCAGATAATATTAACTCACTTAGAGCAAAGTGAAAAGCTAATATTTCCATTCTAAACAATAAAAAAATTAGAGGGAAATAAACGTTTTTGATACAAAATACTCTTTAGAATAAAAAAATTATTAGCGAGCGGGTAGGGTTTCTGATCGCTTAAAAAAGAAACTGGTTATTAATTTGAGAATATGGTGGAAATAATTCGTTCTTTAATTTATTTTAAGAAACACTACAGTCACTTAATTTTCTACTGTTGGATATTTATTCCAAATTTATGTATATTTGAGAGCAAAATTGTGGGTAAGATGTTTATTTTATTCAGTTTCAAAAACTATATAAATATACTTAAGCGTAAAAAAATGTACAAAATAATCTAATTATTCGTTATGAAGCATTTTAGATTATTATTATTATGAATATGGTTAATCTCATATATATATATATATATATATATATATATATATATTATACCAAAAACAGGAATCGAAATAATAAACTACTTTTATTTTAATCAGAAAGGTAATGAAAAAATTTTCTTATAAAATAAAAAATAATACGAAAAGAAAATTATATACGAGAAAATAACACACGAATATATTTAATGTATAAAATTATTCTTATAATATTATACATTAAATATATTTCAAAACGTAGCAAAGGACGTCTTTTTCTTATTTTCGTTTCGAAACTTGATAAGTTACACTTGAGCAAAAAAAAAAAAAAATGTATAAAACAGAGCACCGATGTGCACCGATGTTTTTATATTATTAACCGTACATTGTTTTAAATGAAAATGTTTTTGTGCAGAGTAAAAATATATATAATTTATTTTTTATTAAAAAATTTACTAAAACAGAAACATGAAAAAAATAATTCAGATAAGAATTTTATGAATTATGTCAAATATTAAGTATTTACACGATATTTATAACCGAACTATTATTAAACATCATTCATACTAATAGGAAAAGTAATTCTAGAATTCGCTTCATCTAGTTTCAAACGTTTGTAAAGTAATATGCTATAAATATATGCGATAAAAAAAAGATTGTTATATTAAATTACTCGATATTTTGAAATTCGTAAAATATTTTACATATTCATATGTAGTAAATGAATTTATATATAAAATACATTAAATAACATATTTTCATTTACATATAATATAACAATAATAATTTTACATAAGAATAATATTTGTTCTTTAAGGCTGAAGATCATTATATAATATGCAAGAAATTCCGGTTTACGTCATAAATGAGAACTGGGAATCCTATAAATAAGATTCAAGAAACTCGAGAATGAATTCCTTTTAAAATGCGAGAAAAAATCACAGCGCAAAACTTTATAAATATGCTGATTGATATCAATAATTTATGTAATTCATACTTACATACCAGTTCCTTATTCAATTCAGGAAGATAACTTTTAATCACGTCATTAAAATAACTAATTACAAAATGGGGGTATCAAATTTTATCAAATTTTGAATCAAATTTTAAATACTATTAAATGCAGAAGTAAATAAGTATTAAAATTACACATTAATTTAGCTTAAAAATTACTGTGTTCGAACAAAACTATTTTTCATTTCAGTTTTCATATCAGCAAATGATTTTGTAAAACATGGCTGTATTTCAAATCAAATAAAATAATTACGATTAATAGAACGAATCATGGAACCTTAAATAACATATTTTTGTTTTAATGAACTTTTATTATTATTTATACTACATTTTACTAAGGAAATATTAACTAACTAATATTTTTCATTAATATTTCTTTTATTAAAAAATATTTATTTTCTTTTTGTTTTTCTACATATTAGATAAAACAGGGGAAAAAATTCTTTTAATAACAAGACTATTTATATAGGATATATAGATAATAGAATAGAAAGAATAAAAAAAACATTTTGTAGATTAATAATTTCTAATTAACAATAGCTATTTTCTTTCGAAACGTTTTTATTCTCAATGAACTCGTAAATTTATTTTATATGAACGAAGAATATATTTTATTATATCTTTAAAAACTTAATTTTTACAAATATCATAACACATTATTTTATTCTTATTTACAAAATTAAAGAAGTTCAAATTTAAATTTTAAAAAAGGATAATAAGAGAGTATTAATTAAAATTGTAACTTGCATTCCGAGCGACATGAAAATGTAAACTAAATTCAGAAATTCTTATAGATTTGAATGCAGATAATAAAAAATATCATTCTAACGTGAAATATTTTTTATTATCTGCATTCGAATCTATAAGAAAATCTTAGTTAAATCAAACTCTATGAGTATATACTCATTGCTATCTATTTAATGAGTAATATAAATACCTTGGTTAAGACAATTTTAAAACTAATTCATCTTTTCAAATAGCTATAAAAATGGTCATAGATAAGTAAGTATATCATAAAACTAAAATTTTTCTGGAGTCAAAAAAAGATAATTTAAATAACTAATTTATTTTTATCAGAAAAGAAAATTATTTTGAGAAATGTTGATGTGAAATTCTAATGTATATATATATATATATATATATAAAATTGCTCTTTTATGTTAAATAGACATAAATTTATATTACATGAATCCGTATTTAAAAAAAATGGAAATATTACTGAATTAATTGAAACAATTAGTAAAAAATAAAAAAATAAAACTAATCAAATTAAAAATATTACCTTAATTTGAAACACACAAATATTATATAATGCAAAAAGCCATAAACTTTCTTAAATACAATAGAAAAGAATGCAAGAACACATATTATGCATAATGATTTTAATTCAAAAGTAAAAAATGAAACCAAAATTTAAAAATTACAAACCCAGTTAAATAAACAAAGCTTTACCAAAGAAACTAAGCAAATGTGAACATATATATATATATATATATTTATAATAACAATTTTATAGAAACAAAATTTAAAAACTGCAGAAAAAAAACTTTTGATACAAAAAGAGAACTGTTTGGCGGAGAATTGATTGCTCCGCCACCACTGGATAAAAATTTATACACACAGTGGTCAAAATGTTTGGGTACACCATACACTCAAACTTCGCCTCGTCTTTGCTGCAAGTGCGTTGACTTAACAAGCCGGATTTTTTTGATAAATTGTTTTCTCATGACCAAAATTATCAGATAGTATTGCAACTCACCTATTCATGATGTAATCAAGAGATTTGAATGACTTTGAAGGCAATATAATTATGGATACCAAAAGGAATGGTTTACAAGGGCTTAAAAGGGATGCAGGTAACCTTCTTCGTTTTTCTCGAGCAACAGTATCTCCAGGTTTCAAAGAATGACAGCAAAGTCAAAAATACTTCGAGCGGAAGGCGGATTATTGCGCAGAAATCACTTGTGGTGATTGGTCTAAGAGATGTCAGACAATTGACACGCATACTGTCTAGCATCAGAAATGCTACAACGCAACAAACTGCAGAGCAATGCAACTGAGCAAAGCATATCTGTACCTTCCCTAAGACGAATCTTAAAACGAAACTGTTGGATTGGAAAAATTAGATTCTTGATGAATGGATGAAGATTGTCTGGTCAAGATTTCACCGAAATGTTGATGGCGAAATCCATAAGTGGCGGAAGCAATACGAAACCATAGATCCGACATGCAACATGACAACTGTTCAAGAAGATGGCAGTGAAATCATTGTCTGAGGAGTAGTTTCCTTGTATATTCTTGATTTTTTAGTTCAATTGGAAACATCCGTCAGCCAGAGCTGACGTATGTTTGGACATAATTGCTTATAATGTAAGCCCGTTTAAGGTCATAATGTTTCCTGATGATCATGTCTATTTCCAGTGAACAATGCACTTTGCCACCGAGAAGAGAGATCTCATATTAGTTTCAGAAACATGATTCAGAGCTTAAATTGCTTCTATGACTATATATAGGTAGTTTGATCTCAACTTAAGTTAGCATTAGTGGGAAGAGGTTCAAAAATCCGTTAAAAGCTAAAAAAAACATTATTTTCTAATCTGAAGGAATTAAGAGCAACTATTTGGTTAGCATGGGTTAAAACTCCAATTCTACAATGACTAAAAGTATATCTGATGTTATCAAAGCCAGAGCAGATTCCAAACGATATTAAAGGTGATTAGAAGAGTGTTACTAATTATCTGGCTACTGTGTGTATATTTGGTTAGGTTCCTAATTTAGGTTACTCGTACTGCTAAATCATTCTTTTATTGGCGGCCAGTATGCAACTCGTTGAAAACTGTTTAGAAGATTATTAAAAGGTGGGGCCTCAATCAAAATAAATACTTTTATATATTAAGATTTATCTCCTTTGTACCGTTTTGGATATAGGACTATATTTTAAAAAAAATTATAGATAGCTGGATTGTTGAGTATCATTTTTAAATTGTATCATTTATATACAGAGAGAGAGAGAGAGAAGAGTGTCCTTTTGTTCATAATCCTAGCAAATGTATAGTTTGAATCCGATCTTGTTATTGCGTACTTTACTTTCGAAACAATAGGAAGATCACCGTCTACATAAGATTTCCAAGAAATATCATTTGTATAAGACGTGAAGAAGAAACACAGAATATAATATCATCATCAAAAAAAAAGTTGCAACTAGAAGGAATAATCAGATTGAAATGATATTTCAAAGTAAATTAGTACTCAACAACAAGAAATGATTAAAAACACTGAGCATGGGTATGACAAAATTTATTGGTCAAATGCCAAATGATCATAACACTCAATAGGATGTTGGGCCTCCATTATTTCTAATTCAATCTTCCACATGTCGTGGCATAAAGCTATAGACGCTCTTAACAATGTCTTGGCTCAACTCATCCCAAGCAGATTGGACTCTGGCACGTAAATCTTGAAAAACTTTTAGTAACGATGGAGTCTTAAAAGAACGGTCCTTAGCATCCAAAACTTTCCTAAGGGTGAATAATGTGGCCATACTACAAATTACGGCATATTGTCTAAAGCTAAGAGGCAAGCTCTTAAGATGTCAAAGGTATGAACACGAGTGTTGTCTTGTTGAAATAGAGGACTGGGATGGGCTTTCACAAAAGAATATCTACTAGTCGAAGAATCTCACTAACGTATCTTTAGATCGTCAAAATGGCTCTGATGAAGACCAACGATAATCGAGCATCGAACGATATCGCACCTTATATAATTACACCTTTCTGTCTAAATGCATGACACCAAATCGTTCATCATAGCGCTGATCACTTTGCCTCCATAAATAGTGCAGGTATCATTCTTATCATAAAAGTGAAACTCATCAGCAAAGATGACCCGCGGCCATTCTGCATAACTCCATGCTATTATTTCATCACTACAATACCTAACGATATTGCTGTGGTATCAGGGGCAATCTCAGTAATAGTTACCATGGAAGAAATCCAGAAGAATGCAATCGTTTACAAATGGTACTGGTGCTTACAGGATGATGCAGAGAGGGCATCACAGTTCGCATAATACCCTAATTTATGCTATTTGATGTGTTTCGAGCTTGCTGGACAATTTTTCGACTTTCCCTGCTTGTAGCCCATATAGTTCTCGCTAAATCTACCTGTTGTGAGTAATAACTTCCTTGTACTCAATTCTATCAACATCATGAAACTATAACCTGTGCGTGCCCAATATGACGCGTGATCAGTCAAGATGACTATTCGCCTTAATGCAGTCCTACGATGCGACACTTTTCAAAGTCACGTGTTAGCTGACTTTATTTTCATCGATGAGCTGACATTTTAATCATTTGTATATCTAACAAAAACGATTTTTTTTATTTTCTACTTTTTTTGACAATGAGTAGTAAGTATAAATCTCCAATAACAATTTCAAAACGCGAGCAATTAAATATGTTTTATTTCTGACACCAAGAGATAATTATTTGAATGTTTATATATATATATATAAGTCATTGTTTTCTCGTATTTAGATATTTTGAACTAATATAGTTCCACCATCTTAATCGTTTTAAATAATTTAATTTCGTGTGAGAAATATTGTTACTTGAGCTAAGCAAAAAAGGAAAAAATAAATATAATTGAATATATTTTATTGATTGCATTACTGTATAATTAAAAACTGAATTTACACTCGACCTTCTGACTCTACCATAAGTAGTTGCGAAGAAGTTTTTTTTTTTCTATCTCAGGAGTTCACCTTTTAAAACATAGAGGTTGATCCGAATCCAGAAACAGACGCAGGCAGATGCGCACGTATCTCACTTCTAAATGCCATGATGCCTCCTAGCTCTCGTCATATTAAGACAGTAATCAAAGGATTACCCAGCTCAATAGACATAAATTCCATTGAAACTGAGCTATAATAATCAATCCTCAGTAAATTGCAAACTCAAACCAAGATGCCTCCAGTGTGGTGACGCATTTCGCACGTGATCAAAATCAAGCTAGAAAAACCAATCTTCATTAAATTTCTGTGACGTACATATTGGAACTTAGCAGGGATATCCAAATTTTCCAAAAACAAAACCTAAAAAAGGAGATACTATCAATAGAACAAACTTAAATTCTCACAGCAACAGAAACTATAGAAATGTTAGCGAAGAACATTCTTATGCTAACTTCACGAAAGGGGCCTCTACAGATGGAGATGAAAGCCGAAGATTCGAACCAGGAAATAACGAGCATCCTGTGAGTCTGAAAGGCCTTAATCTAAACGAAATTCTCATAGTAATCAAAAACGCGACACATTCACAGCCAATATTTTTTCAATTTTTAGCTATTTAGATTTAATTTCTGGGTAAGAAATATTCCAAATCAAAATGCTCCATAGGAATTGTCAGATACAAAGATTAAAAGCCTAATGGCTTCTGCTCACCAGTCAACTTTATATATATATATATATATATATATATATATATACATTCAAAACTGGAGGAAGATCACTGCATACATAAGATTTCGAAAAACCACCACATGGATCAAGAAATCTTTATTTGTACAAGTCGTGTAAAGGAAGAGATACAGAGTATATGTAATATTTTTATTCGTATTAAACAATTTCTAAAAAGTAAGCATAAACTTCTTTAAAAATATTTTATTTTGTTAAACCACAAGATAATTCATTTGAATTTTTTATTTTAATGCGCGATCTGTATTTAATATAGAAAAATTATTACTTTGATAAGTACATCGAACGTTTCTATCGTTGTCGAAAGGAAATTTTAGTGAACGATTTTCAAGGAATTCTATAGGGGTAACTAAGTTTATATAAACTAGATAAGTTTAATTAAATTAGATACTAAATCTTATTCATTGAAATGCAATCGAAGAAATGGAGAGCAGTTCAGAAAAACCTGCAGCTAAATGACTAAAAGTTGTCCAGGAGTTGGAAACACCTGAATTACGGAAGCTGCGTCAACAGCAAATGCATATAAACCTTCTACGCCTAGGACAAGGAAAACTTCTTCGGAAAGGGAACTGCATGAATAACAAAATCGACAGAGAAAGAATAGAAAATCGTAAATCAATAATCCTTTCGAATTTAGAGTAATTAATTACAGATTACAATTACTGTAATCATCCTGTAATCCTAATAGGAGGGATAGATGTTAAAGATAACTCTTGTCAGACAACGAAATACATATGCGATCCATCAGATTTGTGTTTTTTTTTTTTTTTTTCTGAACGGACAAACGATAGGTATTGTGTACTCTCAAGCTTTTCGATAAAATCTAGTATAAAAAATAATATTTGTTTCCTACTTAAATAAGAAAACGTAGTTTTATTCAAATTTGGAAAATTTTTACATAATTCACCATGAACGAAAATAAAAGGAAAATCATTGTCTACCTGACATTTCGAAAAACAGCGCCATCCTCATAAACGGAGCCTCTTTAAACTGAGAAAAGCATAGGCTACTTCAGCTAGTAAATTATTAAAAAATAATAAGATGAAAACAGTTCAAATTTCAAGTCCGTAGCTGGAAACTAAGTAAAGTTATTGCTCATTTTCTCTAGCTTAGGTTCATTTTAGGCGAGGGAGATAAAACTTGAAGAAAACATTGTCAATTTTAATTAAAAAATTATGTTGTTCATAATATTTGCACTAGATATTAAACTTGCTGATACAGCGCCGAACAAATAATGATTCCCAATCCAACAACTTTGAAACAAAAATAATAAAATTAAAACTTAAAATATTTGTCATGTATAATATTACGATAAATATTACTATATCTAATACAAGGTTTGGTTTCTGTTTTAGCTCCTACCCTTGACGGCGTAAAAGATATGACACTAAATTGCGTCTAATAAGAATATAAATTGCGACTTTTTTGTAATTCTTATTCTTATCTTCATTCTCACTACGGTTTTTAATAATGAAAACCTTTTCTAATGTTTTAATAAATTTTGGTTCATTAGAAAACACCATTAGTGGCGCAATTTGGCGTACTTTTTTTGTCGCCAAGGGTAGGGGTAAAAATAGGAATTTACCAGCAGCAACACATAAACCTGCATACTTTAATTCATACAGATGTATTATAACAGACACATACTTTTATATCAGTCCAACCGCAATTTTTAGTCTTTTTTATTTTCATCCACCTACAATTATTCTCAGTTAGAGTTAAATAAGATTTCTTTTAGGAGATTCTTTTCCGATACATTATGAAATAGCTCACCAAACTTCCAATATCGCAAAGATAGCAGCTTCACGTCCATCTGATTTCAAAACTGCAAAGAAAAATTGTGAAAAAATTAACATGAGATTGTTCAAACCTTCTACATGGAACGATGTGGAACAAGTACAGAGGAAATGGATACCATATTTAAAGAAAAGTAAGTTATAAAATCTCCTCAATATTCCTTTGAATTCGACGACCGAAATGAAAAAATAAATTCTTGAACACTTGTGAACATAACATATAAGCACGATTTCACTTCTTTACAAATAAAATTTCAGAATATGAATCCAATGAAACTATATTAGTATGAGCTTTCATCAACGAAACACTAAATACTATTGGTTCCATATTTTATTATGAATATTTTTCCCGTTCAATGCATCAAACTGACAACAATATATGAAAGCCAATTTATCTATCTTAATCAAAGAAAACGACAAAATTAAATTAATCGCCCATAATTATTATGTTTACAGAACAAGAGAAACACAAACACTAGTACTAAGAATGTCTTTTTTTTAACCTCCGATCGAGCTGTTAAACAACCACACAAATGGAAGGAGTGAGGATGAACGGTTGGCGAGAGAGACTGCACATTTACCGACGCCTTCTCACAATTTTAAGCATAGCTGTAAACAAACATGGATTATACAATAGATGCTCCCGCTAAGTGAGAGTTGCGTAGGGTTATTCGCTTCTTCACGCAGAAGGGAATAATACAGTAGAAATTTACCGAAAAATGAACCGAGTTTCCGATGAAAAGTTTATAAGTGATGGTGAGCGTGAATGGCGTAGACAATTTAAAGAGGGGGAAATCGAAGTTCACGATGAAATGAGATAATAATGCATTTCTGTTCAAACAAATCTTCAATAACAGAAAAGTTGAGGGCGAGGGTTTTTGGTTCCAAAAAGTTGAATTGTTTGTTGAGTTACTGGTATCAGGGACTACGATCAATGCAGTTTGTTTATTGTCAGACTTTGCGATGATTGCAAACAGCCATTCGAAACAAGAGGAATGCTGGCATCTGTTCTCCTCATTCAGGACAAAGCTCGCCCTCACAATGTTGCTGTAACCCAGCATCTTCTAGAGCAGTTTGAATGGGATACATATGATACTGAGTGCAGAGTGATTTTCATCTCTTCCTTGAATAGAAGAGCTGGCTAGAAGGCAAGACTTCCAGACTTGTAAGGAGCTTCGAAACAAGGTGCAAATTCGACTCACGTTACTGGCGGCAACGTTCCTCGAAGAGGGAAACGGAAAACTCGTCCACCTATAAGACAAAAGTCTGAATCTTCACAGGGATTTTATTGAAAAGTAGCAATGTTTGTACATAAAACTTTCGGTAACAAATTATCTTGATCAGTACTCGTCTTTTTTACGGTTCGCCGGAATTTTTTAAAAAATAGCCCTCGTATTATATACACTCTTGCATTAAAATTTTGCGCACCAAGAAGTAAGAGTGGGATTGTAACGAAACGAAGACACATGTTAGGCAGATATGTAAATAATTAGAATTGCAGCGTGAATGCGCATTGTGTAACTCCACCAGAGTGCGCTGAATTTCATTTCCCTTGTATTATAAAAAAGGTGTCAGAGCTTGTTTGCGTGCATGTAATTTGTTGCAGAGGGAAGTTTTTTAACTAGAGATGCCTTTACGCCGCCATCGGAGACAATATGAACATTTGTAAGAGTTCGAGAGGGGATGAATCATAGGGATGATGGAAACCGGGTGGTCAGCTGGGGGAGTTGCTCACCATCTATGTCGTTCCGACTTTACTGTGAAAAGGTGTTGGGGACCAGTGGACAAAAGAAAGGTCTGTTACATGGCGACCAGGCACAGGACGCCCTCGACCAATAGTCTAGAAGACTTTCACATCATAAGACACGCTCGCATTGCGCCAACTGTCTCATTGTCCACCATCCATACACAGACAGTAACTTCCCTACAGGCCTCTGTGTCAATCCGTATCATCTCAAGGTGCCTGGCTGAAGGACAGTTGCGATGGCGACGCCCATTACGTGTACTGCCATTGACACCCACTCACCGTTGCCTCCGTTTGGAATAGTGTCGCGCTCGAAAGGATTGGACTGCAACCGAATGGAATCAGGTCGTCTTTATCGACGAATCGTGTGCAGTGATGATAATCACGTACGTGTGTTGAGGCCCCGTGGTGAACGTCTGGACCTGCCTTCGCTATACAGCGGCACACCGCTCCCGCAACTGGTGTGATAGCATGGGTATCATCGCATACGACACAAGGTCACCTTTAATATTGATCCACGGCACAATGGCAGCCCAGAGTTACGTTCGTGACATTCTTCAGCCACATGTGTTGCCACTCATGACAGGCCTTCCATGAGCCCTTTTTTAACAGGACAATACCTGCCCACACACAGCAAGGGTTTCACAGGACTGTCTCTGCTACATTTCCACCCTTCCCTGGCCTACTCGATCCACAGGTTTCTCACCGATCGAGCATACTGAAATCATTTAGAATGGCAAGTTGGATAGCCTAGGTGTTTGGTCGAATTAAAGGCACGTTTACAGCAACTCTGGAACGAGATATCGCAGGACATCATATGGGACTTGTATGCCTCAATGCCCGACCGTATCACATTATGCATTCATGCTAGAGGTAGCCAACTGAGTACTAAAACCTCCATTCATTGGTCATTTTTCCTAGAATAAATGATCATTTTGCTTTGATTTTGTAATGACCTACTTACGTCAACGTTGTACTTACTATGTAAGATTTCGCTTCTTTCTGACTTTCTTGGAGCGCAAATTTTTATGGCAATGAGTGTTTAATAAAAAATACAAATATTTTTACCAGAAAATAAATGATTCGATGTTTAGGCGCTGAATGTGTTTTAAAATAACAACACTTTGTAACACCCAATTTCCATAACTTACTTGCTTTAAATAAGTACGCAAATTATGATCCTGAGGTACCCTGGTAATTTTTTTCTTCCCCAAGGAGTTTAGTGTCTTTGCTAAGCGCGGGTGATAAACCACAGAGATACCTTAAAGAAACTTCTCTATTTCAAACCTTCTACAATTAATTTTTTTTTTCCTTTCTTTAATTTCTCTAACATATAGATCCCAGATACATATTTTGGCCATTAAGTCATAAACATCAACTTTCTCTCTTACTCATTCCATACAATTAGAACTTTAAAAAGGATTCTATTATGTTAAACACATTTATTAACATTTTATTCATACCCTAATAAAACTAATTCAATTGTAGTCAGTTATTATAATTCTTTCTCAGAAGTTTTAAATAAGTCAACATAAAAAAATTGTTATATTAACTAAAAACAGAATGTGCTCTTCGCATGTATTGAAAAAAGAATATTTAATCAGTTACAGTTGCCATAAAGTTATGGGGGTAACATACCAAACATGACCATATATTAGGATACTTCGAACCAACTGTAATTTTAAAAAACTTAAGATTCTAACGTGAATTATCACAAGAAAAAGTTACATAAGATAGTGCAATAATTACAGTAGAATTTTAAAGTAATGAAAAATTACTTCAGATGGCTATTTTTAAGATATATGAAACAGCGCTAAAAAGAAAGTGCAAAAATAATTAAAAAATTCATTTCAAAAATAACTTCTAAAATTACGTAATAAAATGCAATTCAAAGTAATACGCTAACATACTTTTCATCTGTTTTACAGCTTTTAAGATGGAAGAGATAGAAATTTGGTCTGATATCAGATGTGTTATGGAAGAAATCACGTTCACTCCAGTTGCGGGTTGGCTATTTTATCAAATTTTTATGAGTCTTGTGCAAAATAATGGGATGTTTCCTTATGAGTTTGACTCCAGTAAAGCTGTAGCATTTAAATTTACAGACAACTTCATTTACACGAATATTGTATCTCAAGAAGCGAGACTGTCTTACTTTTGCATTAAAAGATTCTCACCGCCTCCGCCGCCACCACCAAAGCCAAAAGATATAGAAGGAGAAAACAAGTAAATATTTTTAAGTTATTTTAATTAGAGTTATTTGAACTATATTCACTAAGAAAGAATATAAATTGAAAAATTAATCTATGTGTTCTGTAGAGGTGATGTAGTACGAGGATCATTAAATATTTGAACAAATAGCTGCACAGCAAGAATTATTGATTTAATTAATACATTTTTTATTTACTTTCTGTATTTGTCCCATCCTTTTGGGATTTTTCTTATCCTCTCAGCGAAGAATTCCTTACCTTGATCTCGAATCAATTTTGTGTTGTTTTTTTTTTTTTTCTTTACTTCTTCGTTGAATTTGATGTCATGTAAAGCTTCTTTTACCGAATCAAACAGATAAAAATCCGAAAGAGCAATGTCGGGGCTGTAAAAAGGATGAGGCAGAAATTCCCAAGCCCTTTTGCAAACAGTTTCCAGTGTCAACTGTGCCATATGAGGTCGAACGTTGTTTTGCGGAATAAGTGGGCTTTTCCAATGATATCTTGGAAAATTTCCCGACAACGCAGATTTGATTTTCTTCTAAGTCATGTCAAAGTAGGATACTGTTGATAATGCATATTTTGCGACAATTTTTAAATTTTTCCAGCCACGCGTAAAAACTCGCCCAGTTCATGCGACTACTGCTGTATTCTTTGATCATCAAAGAGAATACTTCAGACGGTTTTATATTTTCTAAAGTAAAAAATTGGATCTCAAAACATTGTTTTTGAAAAGTACTTTCTTCGAACACACCATCTTAGCTTAGACTTCAGAGGTTATACTTACCTAGATACAAACCGAAAAGCTAAATAAAACTCTTAGTAAGGTTGCCAATTAACTTTTAGAAAAGTTTTCAATTTCCTGCATTAAGATTTTCCATCACTAAAAGTGCTTGTCGGTATGGCTATTGAATGACCCTCGTATACGCCCAAAATGGTACTTTATTTTTTAAGCGATAATACTTTTTACGCCAAATTTCGAGCATGCCAATTGCTACGTTACTCCAGCACGCTGCACACTTTAATTGGGCAAAAAAAAAAAAGATGAAATCGGCCTTTTGGCGTTTTTTTCTGCATCTATACATTTTACTTTGGAACTCCCGTTTATCTTAAAAATGCAATCAAATTTAAACAGAAAAATATTAGTAGCATATATACGCAGAAGATTATTTCACCATTATTTATTGAATGCTTTTCGATTGCCAAATTATGTCCGACTTAAAGTACCTCTAACCACAATCAATACACCTCGAAATTTTGATCCACGATCAGATTACAAAGTCAAAATCTGATCTAGCACACTACACTTCACATCCCCGTCACACAAACGAGATGACAAATTTAGGCTATCTTTGGATGGATGAAACGAACAACCCGTCGGTTGCGTCAATCATTTTACCCTCGAGGATGTGACGCCCTTTCTTTATTATTTAATTTTACCGACATCTTTCAGTCTACTTAAAGTCATCAAGGACAAGACTACAACTGAAAATAAGTAAGCGCCTGGCAAAATACTTTATTAACCATCAAAGAATAGATAAGATCGCTTTCTCTCGAATCCTAGATTATGATTAAAAAAAAGTGTTAGCTTACCAAATCACTCGTTCTAATTCAAACATTTCTCGCTTTAAACAGATTCGTATCTAACTACTGAGACTAAAAATCACTTCAATCCGAAAGATTAATTACAAAATTTAAATCCAATTTACGAATAATTGTTCACTCCCCCTTATTCTTTATCACTCTTCAATTTCCTTTCAATTCTATTTCATTCATATATTTCTATTTCTAATTCAATTCTCTTTACTTCTATCTTCATCTAATTTACCCGATCACGTTTCATTTTGGTTAGGAAGGCATTGTAATTTCAAGCAGTTCAAACTACTATTAAGTCCCCGAAGTAAGTAAAGAGAAAATCGCGAACAGCCCAACGTCACAAAGCTACCGTGGTCCCTATGTTGTACAAAAGTCTTCTGACAGTTGTTTGCGTACAATATATTGCAAAGAAGTTTGATATTGCAATTTATTCATTATAGTATACAACATTTTTTTTTTCAAAATGCTGAAAAAGCAAACAGGAATGAAACAAAAGCTTTTTCATTATAATCCTTAACTAATGATGAGTATGAAGGGGGTTTATTTTATGGTTGAAGGGGATTTATAAACCCCTTCAATCATAATACGGTATATTTACTCATCTAAGCTTCCTTTTTACTTCAAGTACAAAGGATGAACAATTTTATTCTCGGGAGCTTTATTTTCTTTCATCGAACTTATAAAATTTTATCGTCCGGCGCACCGTCTCTCTCTATGCTGCATTGTCAAGGGAAGCCAAAGTAATGGTCGCCGTGCTGACAGTCCACGCTGTAGCAAACGCCGTCGCACTGTACGAGAAGATATTGGGCATGCTGCAAACATGCCCATTTCCTGACTAATGTACGTTGTACTGTTTTGCAGGGGTTAGCAGGGCGATATCACGGAACGATAATCTACTCTCGATAGGCAACAATTCTGCCTCTATCGAATTCCACTTGCTGATTAGCATTTCTTCTTCTTTTTCGAGGCTTAACACGATATTCAGAGCAAATTCCGCCCTTATAAAGCACTTTCCGAATGAAAAATCCACTGAAAAACTTTTCTTTGAAGCAGTGCTTCAGATGTCGTTTCTCCCCCCTGCGTCTTCTAAATGCGCTGAAATACTAATAACTTCCATATCCTAACCTCTTCTTTGTTTAATGTGATTTTGACGTTCGTGAGATCACTCCTTCCTGTTGTAGGCAATTTTAATGGCCAAGCCGCGTATATGGAATTTTGGAATCTGATCAACCATTTTGAATAACCATTATTTAATATTACATTAACCACAGTCTATGTTAAATATTCATTCTTTATCTGTAATGTTCCAGACAATATATATTCTATGTTTTTATGTAAAATTATTTAATTTGCGAAATTACTGTGACACCACGTTGATATTCCTCAAGCATACTAAACCAAAATAAGTCCCTATTTTTATAGGACAATAGACATATTTAATCATTTAAAACATGATACCCATGCAAAATTCGATGATCAGAATAAAGTAAACAAACATATTCCGTCATCCAAAATAAAATAACTACAGGTAGGCCTCCTACAACGCGGTACCTTCACAACGTGTTTTCGCTCCAACGCAGTTGGAAAAATGCGGAAATTTTCTTACAATGCGGTTTAGGAACAGTTGATGATATTCTAGAATTAGTAACGGAAAATGAAATAAATGAAATAATTTGGTGGGAGTTATATCCGAAACATAACCGATCGAAGATAATTCTGAAGATCTTTTCAATGAAGAAACTAAACATTTCTCTCTGAAAGGTATAGCAAAATGTTTGGACATGACGTAAAAGATGGAATCTTACTTTTTAGAGACTGATCCTCTTCTGGAGAGAGCGGAAATATTTACAAGAAATATTCAAAACTGCTATCTGCCTATCAAGAAATTTATCAAGGTTTTCAAAGCAAGAGCAAACAATCTCTAATGATAGATTTTATTTTAAATATAAACTCACCGGATGAGCAGATGAACTTGTCGATGAAACAAACTCAGATCTCTAAATAAGGTTAGTCAAACGTTCTTGAACAACTATATTCAGTGACGAATGAGGAATAAATTTCTTTTTTCCCATTACGTTTCTTTTTTTTTACTTGAAATCATAATGTTTTTGTATGATGTTGAATTTAAAGTATTTTATGAAATATTTTTGTGAACAAAAATTTAAAAAATTATTATTAACATTAAAAAGCAGTTTTTCTCATTTTAGAACCAAATCCTAGTTTTTCTATGGTTGGTTTCTTTTATAACGCGTTATTTCCATGGAATGTATCTACCACGTTTCAAGAGACCTACCTATATACATATTCGATCATCCAAAATAGGAAAAGCACATACAAGAATTATTCGTTCTATCATCCAGATAAGATAAACTGACATATTCAGTTACTCAAAATAAAATAAACAGAAGTATTTAACTTGATTCGGGCAACTCCATTACTTCATTTAGAACATTAATAGATAATGAGCAATAAATGATTTTCAATACAACTTATTTTTTAAAACAACTATGTCCTTTAAGTCACACGCCAAACAACAGCAACCCAAACTGTGGGCACTTTATGAAATGTTAATATTTTTCAGCTTAAGATGGTTATATAAAATGAACTCTTTCATATAATGAAAATATTTAAGCATCATGTATAAAAGTAAATGTAATGCTGATTTGAATCAAAACAAATGTGTGGAATTGAAATATATTTTAAATTAAAATGTTTGGCTTTAATTTTTAAATAGGTACAACATATATCATTTCAATATTTAGTGAGGCATTCTTTATACTTGATCACAACATCACAGTGATGTCTCATTGAGCTGGCAAATACTTGGAAGTTCTTATTTTAATACATGTAGTCAAAGTGTAATTATAAATTCTTTTAATTGTCCTTTATTTAATGGATGTTGCATTCGTACGAAAAATTTTAAACGGTGGCACAGATTTTTCGTCAAAAGTTGTCTCCCGACCAGTCGAATAATTTCATTTATTTAGTATTACACTATTGTTTACAAATCTTTGCAACGTGGCAAGGTGATGAAACGGGTTGAAAAACATATAGATAATTATTGAAAAATAGATCGCATATAAAAAGCGACCATTTTATTGCCTAGATTATATTAAGGTACTAGCTCTGACCTGCATGTGATTTCAATTACGTGTAGCCAAAAAACACCATGTGTTGAAGAATATGCCCATATCATTACGCTACTAGTAGGATGTTTGACTCAATACTTGACTCGATACAATCTGAATGTAGCTCCTCCCCTGTTCTACATGGTCCATATTTTCTATAATAACTTCCAATTAAGGATATTTTACTCGCATCAGACCAAGTAATTTGATTCCATTAATCTTCTATCCCATAAATATGCTCTTTCAACTTACGAATTCTTTCCAGATGTTACTGCAGATTTTAAAAAAAAATGGCTTTTTTCTTGAAATCCTGTTTCTAAGTCCTAATTTTGATAATCTTTTTATTCTTCTTTAACTCTCACAAACTCAAATTGTACTCAAGTTGTTTTTATGACTTCAGATGACATTCATTTGCCTTTAAGACACAGTATTTCTATCTTTCTGCAATCAACAGCTTTAGTACACTTTTTCGCTTCTTTTACCATCTCATTTCCTAACAATGTTAACAAAATTTACGTACTCCAGAAGTAGTCTCATTTCCACCTACTTGGACATCCAGGATTAAGAGATTTTTACAAACCAATAGATTCCATCCTGTATAAACTTTATCCTAAGGTTATACATGAAAGATAGAATGAAGTTAATACTTAATTTTTAAAAAAAATTGTAAGTAAGAAAAGCATAACGATAGTTTACGGAACAATTGTCAAAGTGAAATCGATCTCAGAATCATTTTGTTTCCTTTTAGGATATCTTTAAAACATTTACGGTATTTTTGCAGATATGTTACCCAAGAACCAACTGAGGATCCTTGTAACCTATCACCATCAGTGGTCCATTCTACTGCAACACCATCTACCAATCCTTGCACCATACCATCCTCTATGAGTCCTTTTACAGTGACACCATCTGTGAGTCCTTCTACCATATCACCATCTGTCAATCCTTCTACCATATCACCAT
>BMAW01002091.1:129147-160690 GCA_019974015.1 Nephila pilipes | reverse complement strand
TTCTGGTCCGATCGACTTAAAATTTTGACACGTTTCAAGCAAAGGTTCGTACTCTAGAAAGACCTGGTTACTGGTTTACTACGAGCGCCATCTCTGGGTTAGTCTCGGAACTTATTGATCCATGTGTTATGTTGAGTGAAAGGTATAAGAAGTAGTGTGATTTCAATCACACCGGTTCATCGGGTTCGATGAAAATGGAGACAGCATTGATACTGTGGGAAATATCTCAATCATTAGGATTTCAATATCCTACTTTATTGTCTGATGTAGACTGTATAACTTTCAATTACTTATCTGAAAGAAATATCAATGAAGATAATGTCAAAATAAAAAAAGAGGAATGCATAAACCATATGAGTAAAAGGTTAGGTACATCTTTACGGAATGCTGTGAAGGAATCGAGAGCTCGAGGCATCTCATTCGGTGGGAAAGGTTATGCAACTTTGAAAGAAACTACCATAAAGAAATTAACTTCTTATTTTCAGAAGACCAAATTAAAAATATGAAGTGTTATGAAGACTCTATAAGCTATATGCATACCTTTTGGAAAATGCACACATGATATTGGTGTAATACTGGAATCTCGAAAAAAATTGTTTAGAATGAGACACAAGAACTGAAAAGATCAGTGTACATATAAACTAACAAAGAAAGCAGTTTTAAAAAGATAAGCATTAATGATAAAAAAAAGGAAGGTGTTACATATAGACCAGGATACTTTTGAGGTTTAAATAATAATATAAATATGTATCATAATTTTTTTCATTATAAAATGTGCATGTATGATTTTTATATTAAGGCAATTAATATAATTTTTTTCCATAATTTGTGTTTTTATTCATTATATATATTCTTATAAATATAATATAGGTGATATATGAAGAAAAAAATTTTAAAAATGGTTGTGCTTATTATTGTTTTACATTTTCGTACATTTTCATTGTTCGTTAATTGTAATTAACACCTGGAAAAATATTATCAGTTATTAAAAATATCTAATGGAATTTTGTGAAAATGCTATTATTTCAAAGAAAAACATATAGCTTATGATATAAAAGGATATTTTAAGTTAATTGAAGTATATAATATTTATTTTTTCAGAGTTATAAACTTTAAAAGGGTTTTTCTCAGTTTGTGTTTTTTCGATACATCATTGCATTTAAAATGCTATCCCTCCCACAAATATTAATCAATCACTTCCATTTTTTTTCTGTGTGTTATATATAATACATGTAACAAAATTAGGGATCCATTTTGCAATGAAATCAATACTTTTTTTAAAAAAAAATAATAATGAAAGAGATATCTAAGTTTTCGTTGAATTTTAGCATGCCGACCAACATTTTATTTTTTTTCTCCAAAACTTAATAAGTTGACATTTTCTCCAAAACTTAATAAGTTATTACAAAATAGATCCCTAAATTTGTTTAAAATATCCTTGAGAATATTACAAAAAATTTTCATAGTAAAAAATTAATAAATAAAGAAGTAGGGTTTTGAAATCTTCACATTTTTTTAAAAAAATTTAAATTTTTAAAATTGTGTTAATAATATATTCAAATTTTCACATAAAATCATTTTCTTGAATAGAAACACTTCAAAGCTTGCTAAAACCAAATTTTCAAATGCATTAATAAAAAAAAATGGTTCAGGGGTACCGAGTCCCCTTAAATGTTGTTGGGCCAGATCCACAATTAATTGGTTGTTTTCAATTGTAATATGATTGGTCCTTTGGTACATTTCCAAACATCCTTTTTGCAACTCTTTCTGCCAAAGTTCGAGTTTTTTAATAAATCCTTGTAATTTGTCGGAGCACGTCAAAATATTCTCATTTCGATCTTGCATTTTTTTATTAAGTTCATTCAAATGCTCGAATATATCAGCCATGTATGCAAGTTTGGCTATCCAGTAATCATCATAGAGGTGCTGGCATATTTCGAACATATTCTGTGTTAAAAGAAATTCACGCACCTAGTGACGAAGCTCAAATAATCTAGCCAAAACTTTGCCTCGGGATATCCAACGAATTTCTGTATAAAATAATGATTCATATTCGGCTCCCATTTCTGCACAAAGTAATCCAAAAATTCGCGAATTTATGGCTCTTGATTTAATTAAATTTATGACTTTAATGCATTCATTCATCGTGTTCAAATGTTCTTCCGGCAAATTCTTGACCAACAATGCTTCTCGATGTATGCAGCAGTGTGTAAATTGTACCGTCGGATTTTTTTTATTTTACACAAGAGATAAAACCTTTTTTACGACCCGTCATTGCAGCAGCGCCATCCGTGCAAACAGCAATGCAGTTGCTCCATTGAATATTACATATTTTGAAGAAATCATCGGTTACTCGAAAGATTTCTTCAAACGATCATCGAAGATGTGTGTGGAGACACCGGGGTAGTGTACCAACCCTGCTTTCACTATTGCATGCCATACAGACCCTCAAACAGGAGTTTTGATCTGGGGTGCTGTTTAACTTGATAGCTGTAATCATTAGGTCGTCATAAGAGGCACACTTACAGCACAGCGGTACGTAAGCGACATTTTGCGACCTGTTTTGCTACCATTCTTTTTGTTTTATTTTTTTCAGCAAGATAATGCCAAGCCTCATACGGCAAGTTTTGCTATGAATTATCGTATAGCATGTCAAGCACTTCCTTGGCTATCCAGATCGCCAGAACACTCTCCAATCGAGCATGTCTGGGATATATTGGGAAGGCAAATGCATCTACAATGGAATATTGATGACCTACCCCTATAATTGAAGCAATTTTGGCAAGAAATACAGCAAGAGACCATCTGGGATTTTTATTACTCTATGCCACGTTGTGTGGCAGTTTGCATCCAGGCTAGAGGTGGGTCTACAATTTATTGAGCTCATTATTTTGTAACTATGTAACTCTGAAATATTTCATTCAGTTTTACTGAAATTTTAATGATTTTCTATTTTGTACATAATTTTTCTACCCGCCAATTTTTATCTTCATCGGCCATCTCCTTCTTGGTGCGTCTTTTTTTTTTTGTGTTACAAGGTATATATATATATATATATATATATATAAATAATGCGGCTCCCTGGAATAAAATGTGTTTCCATAATGGATCTTAAAGGTTTTTGGCTGAGATAGATGAATGAATTAGTCTATACGACATATCTCAACGTTCTAACGAAAGAAGTAATGCCAAAATAATTGACATTTTATTTTTATCTATCTTACAACCGCGTTGTTAAAATAATATAAATGTTTGTCTTAGGAAATTTAAGGGAAATGACAGTTGAGTAAATTATTTGCATATTATTGTACACATATTATTTGTCCGATGCAAGGAGATGAAATCCTTTCTGTTTTTCCTTTGAAGAGAAATTCACATTTTTATACATTCCGTTCAACAATCAATGAAGTCTTTTTCATGTAAGCTACCCTTGCGTATAAGTACACACAATGATAGATCGATATTGTGTGATAATACGTGATAAAGAAAACCCTAAAAATATGCACATTTTAAAAAAACATCGAAAGTATAACAACTGGAAAAGAAAATGGAATTTCTCTAAAAATACATTAAATATAAAAAACCGTAAAAACGCAATTTCATCCCTATTGCATTCAAAAAAACTTAAAAGATCCTTTGGAACAAAAACAGGGAGCAAGAATAAAAATATTCACTTATTGTTGCCTTTTATTCCTCACAAGGTGTTCCACTACTTTGGGTATAATATTCAGTTTATCCATTTTATATCGCAATATTTTTGGTCGATGCTTTTGTTTGTATTACTAAATTGTTTTCTGGGAATGGATACTTTTACATTTCTTTCTTCTCAAGAATGACCGAGAATACGAAAGAAAAGAAAACAGTAAAGGGGAGGACACCTATATTTTTCTTTCATTCTTTCTGTTTCGTTAATCCATTTTTTTTTTTTTTTTTTTTTTTTTTTTGCTGCTCCTTTTTCAAAAAGTTCCTTCAATTTATTTTTCACTCGTATCTATACATGTATCTATGCACATATTTGTTACTGCTTTCTTGAAATTATAAGAGCCTATTAAAATATTTATAACAAAAGTGCGCTGAATGCAGATTTGACGCCGTTATTGTATCTAGGTGTATTATTTTTTGTCTCTCGAGTTGTAAAACATTTCTAATTATTACATGCAAATATGGTTGTAAGTATTAGTTTAGATATATTTTTGTCATTTTATTATAATTTTAAATCGGCTTCAAAATTTGAATGATAACCTAAGTCATTTTCCATGAATGAAAAAAATTTATGAGTCGATTTTGAGGTTTTCAGAAAATTGTGTGTATTTTTAAAATGTAGTGGAAAATAATTTCATATTTCCTGTGGATTTGAATATCCTTGCGTTTGTAGTTTGATCAGTTGTAATGTAGAAATAGTAACGACTTCATAATGGTTTATGACTTTTATTATTTCAAAGTGTTTGTACTTAATGCAATTTTTAGGCTATTTCAAAGACATTTTATTTACATCTAGTCAATTGTCTTGGATATTAAACATATTTGCTGATATTTGAATCAATAAGTTTGTTTAAAGAAGCGATTATTTATTACTAGATTGTTTAAATATTTTCTCTCTACCACCAATACAGTATTGCAGTGGATTTTCTTTCTTTTTATAAAGGTGTCAAATATTTTCTTAAGCTAATCAAGACGTGTGATTTCTTTAATATTTTTTCCATCTCTGTCTATGCTCTTGAATTTCGATATTAAGAATTGTAGAATGTAAAGCGACACTCTCGCTCCTTTGAAGAAACGACGCAATGCAAAACATTCAACAGAATAAATCGGTGAAAGAAATATGAGGTATATTTTGAGTAACATTAATTTATTAATTATATCAAGAAATTTGTTGAACTATAATGATCAGTATACAACGACTCTTCAAAACAGTTTTCTATATTGTAAACTATTTTAAAAGCAATTTTAAGTGTTTTGGCAATAATTTTAATTATGCATGATCAATTAAAGTTATAGGGGTGCAATCCTATTTTATTATAATAAATAAAGGCATTATAATGTACTTAAAATTAATTATAGGGTAGAGGGAGGAAGGGTGCTTGGTGTGATTTTTGATATACTTTCCCTATCATTATAATAACCATAATGGTTGCTTATATTCATAGGAAGGGACACGTAATTGATTGCAATAAGGATTTATATATATATTTTAAGTAATTGAATAGGCGTATATACTTTTAGGTATAACATTATGTAGAATTTTATAGACTCTATAAATTATGTTTAGATTAGCAGATTTTTATTAATATTTAATATGTACAGGTTTAATCATAATTATTAATGTAATATCAATTGTATGCTTTTTAGCTTTGAATTTACCCTTTTTTGTCACAATATTTACATAAAATATAAATATGAGAAAAATATTAAAAACAAGTTCCTTTCTGTCACTTTTCACTATTGTTGACTAATACAAACATTTTTGATGCGATCTTTGTAATCAGATGAATAGTTATCTTACCACAGTTTCAAATTAAAATATTTAACTAGAAGACAGTTCAGATCAACTCACGTTCTCATGCTACACGACGGTCGAATGTAATCCATATTAATAAAAAGATGTCATATAATAATTTTTGCCGATGGTATTGCGAAAAGATTAGAAGACGCAGGACCATGAAATCTGGTTTAAGGAATCTATAAATGATGCTAGTGTGCACAACGGAGCCATTTTTCTGAAATTAGTCTTTAATTTTTTTTAAATTAAAATATTTAGTGAATTTACTTTCACTGAGTATGCCCAGATCGGAAAAAAAGGGTCTGGTTTTGTTGACGGCATAGCTGAAATGTTATAAAACACGTAATCTTGAAATTTGGTACAAATAATCGGTGAACATTGATAATCTGCAACACGAAAACCTTTCTACAAAGTTCAAATCAGATCTTACGAAGTTTTATTTAAAATTTTATGTACATCGTGTATTACGTTAGAGTATATTACTCCAGACAAATCGTTTGAATTAAAAAAATTTACTAACTCGTCCTTTTTACAAGATTTATCACTATTCATTTAATTATTTGTAAAATAATTACGATTGTTTTTCGAGTAAATTCTCATCTTAAAAGAATGTTATTTGAAAAAGCACAAAAAAAAATCCTTTGAAATAGTTTTTTTTAATAATTTGGTAACAGTTTTCTGTGTTAAAGTTGTGGCAAGTACGAATACAAGCGTAGTATTACTGCATTATAAAAAAATTCTTATAAATACTATTACACTTTATTTATTTTTGTATTTTAGACTACCAGTTTACGTATATTTTTATTGTTTTTTAAATCACATGTTAACATTCTATGGATTTTATTGCTATTTTTTATGGTGAAATTTATTCCAACTGTTGGTTCCTGCTAAGACTAACTTTCCCTTACAAATCTTATTTGTCTTTTTAGTAAATTGTAATGTCTCAAATGATCATATTTTCTCTTTCAGTTTTCATATGAATTTTTTTCATTTGTCAGTTTTATTGAATTCTAAGTGAAAATATTGAAAGGTCAATTTTAGTGAACTTATCGCCGGAAATATTCACACTTTAAGTTCTAAGCTGCCTGATTTGTATTGCCAGAGTTTATGATACTTTATATTTCATTTCTGGGTAGCCAGTTGAATTTCTTTTCGTTAAATATTTAACGTGTAGTAATATCGTTAGTTTATTTTTTGTTATATTGAGGGTTCAAATACAATTTAGCTCCAACACATGGCCCGATTTTATATATCGTCAAATGCCCTATTTCTTTAGGTTAGGCGTGCATACATCGATGAATCTAATATAACGTTCCGCATTTAGGGAATTATCACCTGTCTTTTTTTAAATGTAAGGAAAAATTTATGTATTAATTACTAAACTAATTTTCGTAAATATTTTTGATCAAGAAAAACGTAAATATTCTTTCTGTTGTTATGTGCAACATATTTTTTTTTAAATTATTGTTTCTCATTAAAAAAATTTTATTCTTGGTAGCCGGATTGTTAACTTTAAAAATTAAATTCATTTGAAGAAATTAAATGTAATGTATTGACTAATGTATCGAATTTTAATTTCTCCTAGGCTTTATGTAATATTTAATAATTAGTTATAATTTTATTTGGAAAATTTAAGTTTTATTTTATAAATTAAATTTTTAAAATCATGAAAGTTTAAAATCTAATTTATGAACTGCCACCTTCGTCCTCATTGGATTTAAATTTATTTAATTCTTTTATCGTTTAGTTTACTAAATCATTCTTTCCTAGGAGGCTAATTTGCTCTCCTCTTAAAATTATATTTAAACATTGGCCCTCATTCAAAAACACTATAATTCTTCCATTTAAATTATTCAATTTTTTCCATTCACTCTTTTTCAGAATGGGTATACCAGTTATTAAGTTACAGTCTTTTGATACCTTGAAACCTAGTACAACCTTAAGTCATCAGAAATATATGTCCGCTTTGGCATATGTTCCATCCATGAACTGTCTTAACGGCATTAAAATACTGATGTGTTGAACATCTACTCTCTTCAATAATTCTATTCAATTCAATTGGATAAATTTCGGGTGCTTTTTTGTGGACTGATGCTTCTTCACCTCTTATTGATAGGTTATGTGGTGATAAGTGTTTGCTCATACGATAGAACATTCTTTGTTGGCAACGAAATCAGGATTAGTAGCAGTTCCTCCATTTTATTTCAAGAAATCGTAAATTTTCAGAACTTTTTGTTTAACTCTACTGGGGCTTAGTGGAATGCGCTTTTAACAGGCTTCAATCCAGTTAGTCAGGTCTCTTTTCATCAGCTCAATTATTGCTTCCCCTGGTCGAGATGTCATGTTTGAGGAGATAGAACATCCTGCAGCAAAGGAATCGCTAATTTTCTTATAATTTTTTTTTTATTTATAGCTAGTATCGTCGCTTCATTTAAATCCAACGATTTTGGCGACATATGACTCCTTTTTGCCCTTTTTAAGCTCATCTAAAATTTCTAATTTTGTTTCTATGGAAATGAAATGTCTTTCAAGGGGCATTTTTCTTCGCCATACATATCTTAGAAGACTTCAGATTAATTCATAAAAATAAAATCATATATATTATTCCTTTAAAAAGGTTCAAAACTTCATACCTGAAAATTTTCAATCTACGTAGCTAAAATAAAGGCACATTTACCGTCTTAAAGTGTACTAAAGCATTAATAATTCTCGAAATATCTGCTGAAAAAACTTAAATTCCGTACGCACTGGAATGAAAATTACCGAAGGAATTAAGTCGCACTTAAAAACTATAAGTCGTTTATTGAGCTTTCGTACGGTAATTTCCCTAACGTTAAATAAGATAAATTTCTCTGTTACTAGCTTTTTACAACGTTTTTTAGTATTTCACTCGGTGTGTGTGTCTCATCAAATTTTCGATCGTTAATTTAACCAACTTCCCATCAAGCTAGAACTCTGAAACCTTGGGAATCGTTCTTATTCGCCTAACAATGCAATATCTAGACATTTGCAACAACTTTCAACTAATATTTCAATATTTTTTTAACAATGCAATTTGCAATAATGGGGCTCTATCCATGGAAGATATTTTGAATTACGCAGAGAGAGTGAATTTAAAGCCGAGAGAGAGAGATGAGTTTCATATTTACGTTTTTAAAATGTTTTTGTGTATTTCACTTGGTGTGCGTGTGTCAGTGTGTCATCACAATTTTAGATCGTTAATTTAACCAACTTTCCATCAAGCTAGAGTTCTGAAACTTTAGGAATCGTTCTTAGTCGCCTAACAATGCAATATTTAGGCATTTGCGACAAATTTTAACAAACATTTCAGTAGTGTTTTTTAAATAAACTTTCCACCCTATAGAAACGTTGTTTTTAAGAACGTTGATTTTTATCTCGAATTATTATTACGCTTCATATTACGAAAGTTGTTCCCAATTTTCAAACCGCTTAGAGTGCATCCGTGCTATAAAAGCACCGCGTTATACGGGGATGTTCCTAATTGTCGAACGGTGCTACAGTGAATCCGGTCTATGAAAGTGCCGTGGTTTTGGAGGATTTCCCAATTCTTGAATTGTGTTAGAGTTAATAAGTGCGACAGACGTGTCGTGATATATAGGGGGTTACCTGTAGTTCTCTCTTAACAGCAAACGATATCAATTATTACACTGTGACCTTTCACATTACATCGCAACATTTGTTTTATAACGTATCACATACTAATTAATTTCCCACACCTTTATGAAATGGAAACATAAAGTACCCCATAAAATATCTGAAGACTCTCCCTTCTTTCTCAAGGAAAGTGAAAAAATCAAGTTATCGATATATATTTGTTTTGTTTAATTAAAATTTTTTAAAAAATTAGCTACAAAAATATTTATTAGTTGTCATTTAATACACTATTTAATTTTTATTAAAATAAAAGATTTTTTTTCTTTATTACAATATGTTTTCTACGTTTATCAATCCTCTATATCTCCAGTCGTTTATTATTGTATGTCTTAAAGAACAAACATTTGTTGATTAGTTATTGATGTCGCTTTTGGTAGCAGCACGAGTGCTAATAGGCGACGAACCTCGTAATTTTGAACCACGGTCAAGGAATGCGGATACGAGAGCTTAACATTACGTTTTCAAATTAATTTTAGTTTATTCAAAAACATAAATTACAGATATTTTTCAAGTTAATTTATTTTCATTCAGTAAAGCTGAAGATAGTTTAAAAATCTTCTACACTTCAAAAATATTTTATTATCAATGATTTTAAATTATTCCATATTAGTTATCTCTCTTTATGCTCAAATAATATTATTTCTGATTCATTTGAAAAGCTTTAATAATCTCAATAGATCTCCCCCATTTAGAGATAACAATACAAAAAGAACTGTTACTCATCATAAAAACTTTTGTTAATGGGGTGAATTTCCATATGTGTGTTTCTCAAAATATAAACGTTCTTATTTTCAAAGACAATTTAATAATTTAACATTTTTAAAACACTTTAAAAAGATGTTTAACACTATTTACAGTACCACCAGGACCGGCCTTTTGTTTTTCTATAAAACCCCTATTAATGAGAAGAAAATGGCATACAAAAGAATGAAGACTATACTAATCGTACATATATACGGGAAAAAGAGTTACGTTTTTAACGAGCTTACCGACAAATAACTTACAAAATAAAACCAGTTTTACTATTTTCAGAGATAATATTAATATAATTTTAAAACAATAAGCAAAAAATTCGTATAATAATGTACAAAGTCTAAACCTAAATTAAAACAAATTTCTTTATTCAAATTTTAAAGGAACTCTTTCTCTAATTTCCCGGAGTATAGCGGTATTCAGCAGAGTACCGGTTAAGAACTACTGATCTATGCTTTTCGTGTAATTTCAGATATATATTTCAATGTCTTTAAAAAAATATTTGGTAAGCAGCATTTTTAAAATAATATAAAAATTATGTGATATTTTATGTTTGTAAAGATTTCAAATGAATGATAAAAAAAATAAATTTACAATGCGTTAATAGAATTAAACATTGTATACAAATTGAAAACTAATTTTAAACAGGCTTACTAATTTGAAAGACTTGTAGAATCAGAATTATGTTTGCTAGTGTTGTTAATTACGCTTTTCATAAAATGCCATCTCAATACAGTGAAAAAAACTATTATATACTTAATAATTGTTCGTCGAAATTTCGCATTCGAATCAGAAAAAAGTTTTTAATATATTTAAATAAAATTTGTACTGAGTAAATTTATTCAAATTTATTTAAAAGCTTGTAAATTTTTATTTCTTGGATTAAAATGTTTTTTTTTATCCTTTCTTCAGGTTTCTTCGAATCGAAAGAACAACACAGCTAATAATTTTTTAACTGTAGTATGTAACTTTTGAAATTTATTCTATTATCAATCAATATTACTACACTTAATGTTGTAATATTTTGAAAGATATTACGCTTATGTACTTAACTTCAGTAACTAAGAAATTTTAAGAAGTTAGAGCCATGAAATTGCAAAAAAGAAAATATTGCGATCAGTACAATGAACGCGCAATTGAGTAGAAAGGTTAAGCGAATGCAAATGTCAGGAACTAAACGTCATTGGCAACTTGAGTATACACAAAACGCGTACGGTCGGCACGCGCAGCTCAAGACTACAATAAAAAGAAGAACGGAGGCGCAATTAAAGACATTTGCTGCAAATGCAAATGAGATATTTCATGAAATGTGACTAAAAGAGATCATCTGGACGATTTCACACGTGGAAAAATGATCGAAAAAATATAGGTGGGGCGTAGTTTGACCAGTGTAGCTGAAGAATTCGGAATCAACAAAAGTGTCGTTTCGCGCGCTTGGAAAACCTTCCAAACCATACGTACAGCTGTTAGAAAGGTTGTTGGTGGCCTCCCTAGGAAAGCAACTGCCGTGAGTAACCGATATATCGTCACCCATTGCAGGGAAAAAGAGCCCGGTACCAGTCAGCAAGCGACATTGCTCAGCAACAGGTCGTTATGTGTCGTGGGTGGTTTATTGTGGACAGGCGCCTTCATAAAGGTGGCCTATTTACCCGCCGTCCTGAACGCTGCATACCTTTAAAAGTTGACCATCAATGGCACCGTTTAAAGTGATGTAAGAAGCACGAAAACTAGACATTTCGTCAATGGAGTCGTGTCCTTTCTACGAATGGGAGTCATTTTAGTGTCACAAGCAATACTCAATACAGGTCGATTTGAACAGATTGGGGCACGGTTCCATCCCAGTAACATCACGGAAAGAAGCCATTACGTTGGTCGTGAAGTTGTCGTCTGGTTGGGTGAATTGGTTGGGTGCTAATTGGGTGAATTGAGCTCCTCCTTTTCGATAGAGTTTCTGTAACTGTAAATCACTATTGCAAGCATGTTATCTTGCCCCATGTGCGCTTATTCGGAAGTGTTATTGGATCAGACTTTGTTTTTATGGATGATAATGCACAGCCACACTGAACTGTTGATGTTCAGTAGCTGCTGGAAACTGAAGATATTACTCGAATGGATTGACTAGCATTCTCCCTGATTTAAATCCCATAAAACATGCATGGAATGCTTTGGGGAGACGCCTTGGGGCACGATTACATCCAACGTGAAACGCCCAACAATCGAAACAGATACTGATTGAGGAACCGGGTATTCCTACTTCCAAGAACTGTTGGACAATCTGGTGCTGAGTATGGAGAGACTAATCAAAGCTACCATTGTAGTAAGGAAAGGGCATAAATTATACTAAGGAACATCTGCTTTGTTTTTATTCCTGTCTCTCATATTATACTATGGGTTCAATAAAGCTCTTTTTTTTTTTTTGTTTAATTCTATACTGTATGCATCGTATTTCATTTTGGGCAACTATGCCTTTGTCATAGTTTGAGTATAAAATGCTGTCTCTTATTTCTGAATTTCATGTTTCTCAGATGATTTTTAGGGAGTTATGTAAAAAAAAAAACCCACTTGTTACTTAAGTTTTGCACTCCAGTATACATTTGTTTTATAGTTTCTTCCATAATTTGAAACGAAATTTTTCTGCTTCTGTCAGTTCCTTCAGGACGCTTCCGCTTTCTCTTTTCCAGCTTCAAAGGACTCAAATGCAATTTTAATGCAGTTTTCACCTCAGAAAACACATTGAAATTGCTTGGCCCACGATCCGGTGAATGAAGCAGACTGTCTAACATTGGGATGCTGTACTTGACTAGAAATATCTTGAAAGACAGTTTAGAACAAGCCAGCGCATTGTTTGGGTCGAAAAATTTCCGAATGGATTCTTTGTAAATTCCTAAAGTTTCATTCGTCGTACAAATACATAACCGACGGTTCGATCGAACCATATTATCTGTTTTTCGATAGTGTCATCCGTCTTTGATGTGGAAGGGCGACCAGGACGTGAAACATCTTCAACGTCTTTTCAGCCACCTTGAAGACGCTTAAACCTCTAAAACACGTGCACGCGTTAAACATTCATTATCATACACTTCTTTCAATAAATTATAAGTTTCGTTTGCTTGTTTTGTATGTTTCACGTGAAATTTCACAACAATTTGTGTCTCACTTATCATTTTTCCTGCTAAACAAAAAATAACTCAAGTGCGAACAAATGCTATGACAATACTGATTTATTTACAGAAGGTAAAGGCACTGCTTTCAAAAAAGATGGCTCATCCCTAAACAACTGTCTGTCAATGACGTTTGGCACATGCATAATTTTTCTGTTGTAACGTTAGTCTCATTATTTAAAGCCACACCTCGTATATAACTATTAAAGCACTATAATTTGAACGTAGATTATTATATGTAGATAGTAAATATGTTTATTATCAATCCAATAGCTTTCTTTATTTATTCTTTTTGAGAATTTTTAGGTAGACAACGTATTGATAACTAACCTTTTCTTAACTTTACAGTAATCTTATTTTGTTTGACTGGGTTTATTTTTCTTACATTCACATGATATTGTTCAATTTTATTTTATTAAAGATGTGTTCGATTCATTTTTTAAATTTTTGTAATAAATAAATCATTCATTTTTTTAAAATTATTTATTTAATATATTGTTCTACTTATGGCTACATTTTGATGTTCCAATGAATATTACCTTTAATTTACAAAATAAGTATTATGCAATTTTAATTTCTGCAAAGCTTGTTGAACATTTTATAATTAACACATCGATCAATAACTCCCAAGTCTAACATTGAAAACAACATTTTTTTTGCAATTTTTTTTTTTTTTTTATTCATCAACATAACACCTTTTGTTAATCACCTTTTAGGGTGATACAATCGTTCCAACGCTTTTCCAAATTTTTTTTTTTTTTTTCCTCCAAATTTTTTTTTTTTTTTCGCAAGAAATCTTTTTTGTTACGAGTAAATAGCGATAAACAGCTTTCTGAATCATCGACTCGTTGCTGTTTTTGTTCCATCGAAAGCAATCGCGGCACCCACTTGGAAAAAACCTTTTTCACTTCACTTCAAAAAACCTTTTTCAGTAAATACACTTCCATATGATATCTGTGTCATCTCAGCAATCTCACGGAGCTTCACTTTACGATCTTTCATTATAATTTTTGTCACTTCACTCACATTTTCCGGTGTAACGGCTTCCACATGTCTACCCGAGCGTTCCGCGTCAATTGTGTCGGTACGACCACGTTTAAACTCGGCAAATCACCGACAAATCGTTGCTTTTGATGGACAAGAGTCCAGGTAACATTTTTCAATCCATTGTTTCGCTTGCACGGTGTTTTTACCCATTAAAAAACAATGTTTTATCAGAACACGAAACTCGGTTTTTTCCATTTTTTAAACAAACTACAAAACGACTTTACATCCGATCGACTTAAAATTTTGACACGTTTCAAGCAAAGGTTAGTACTCTAGAAAGACCTGGTTACAGGTTTACTACGAGCGCCATCTCTGGGTTAGTCTCGGGAGTTATTGATTGATGTGTTAGTTATTGCTTGATTAAAACTATCTTTCTTTGGAGATAATTTGCGATTCCCTCAAAATGTCTTAAAAATATTATTTGTAAGTTGGTTCTCATAACAAATGCTTGATGGATGTGAAGATTGATGAATTTTCATTTAAATGCTCAATAAGCCATCCGTGTGAAAAACATATACTTCAGTTTATTTTTAATAATACAAAGTATTAGAATGATTAAATTATCTTATATTTTTATATTAAAATGATTTGTATTTAAATTTAAGGGGAAAAAACTATGTAATTCAATAAATAATGATATGCGGCTGTTTCCATGATCATTAAACAAATGGTTTTAATTTGGGATAGTCCTTTTTGGACACTTTGATTTTACAATGAAAGACGCTTCGATAGTCATTGAACGGTTAACCTTCAGAAGTGTTCAGAAGAAATTTTAGGAGGAACAAGTACTTTTTCTCTTATCGTGGTGTTCCTCCATCTGTCCTGGCGATACACATAAATTAGAAGTTCAACTGGACTTAAGCACATTTCCACATCGACATTTCACACTTGCACGCTCTTAGAGCCATGCCACACTTGCTAGTCACACACAAAACACCTTCATTTATGTTTCCGATTAAACTTTAAAGATTGATACACCATTGTCATACTCCTCCAGATATCTAATTGTTAACTGTTTCTTTAAATAAATTTAATAAGTACGCTAAATCAGAGTCTTTCATTTGAGTAGTTCTTAATTCTAGTTCTCTTCTCATATCTATGATTGGAGCCTCTTCTCTCCTTTACATAATCACTTCTTTCAGCCTAGCAAACTAATTGTTAATGCAAATTCTAAAATTATTAGTATCAAATAAATATCTTAATTAAAGGAAGGGTTATCTGCATCAATAGCATAATAAGTGTCATCCGCGGTCGATTGTAAGATTAACTATATAGTTGTAAGCAATTTTGTTACGTGGGCTCTGTTTTGGAATTTATCCTCGGTAGGAGTCACATTTCAATTTTTCAATTATGTAGGATAAATTTACTAATTTTATTTCAAATTATGAATATGTGGTTCATACATCAAAATATTTTTGCTTTATATACTTTACGTACCATCGCAATTTCTCCATATTAAAATATGATTTATTGATTGATTGCTTATAAACGTCGCACTTACAAGCAACACCAGGGCTATAGGTAATAGACTTCGTAATTCTGAACTTCGGTTAAGTGACGAAGACAACGGCTGGGCTTGAACCCGTCTCTTTGAACTTCCACACCATACCAATGAGGGGACTTTGAGTCTCAACAGATTTAATGTGCATTAGCACCACTATACGACGGGTCTTTCATGGCATCGAAATCACGACTTGATAGCGATAACGTCATCCATGCGTTCGTGACCATACCATTCAGCTACACCACCCGTAAAGATTGAAGTCGCGGTGCAAAGGTCACACTATTTTTTTACTATTAAATTGTATGCATGGTTTTGTGCTTTCGATATTTTTCTCTTAGCTGCTTGCGTACACCCGGTAAAAAATTCGTGTTTACCAAAGGATATACGTATCATAATTCCACAGAGAACTATGTTCTATCTAAATCTTAACTTAAAAAAAGTTTTTACTCTAAATGCTTTAATATGACATTACATTGTGTGTATAGTCTCCTTCAAACAAACTTTTTTTGATTAGGTAATTGAACTTTTTAGCTATACCAAAGAAAAGAAAAACACAGATAGCTTTAAAAAATATTAAAACAGGATGAAATACGAATGGAATTTTTACTGGTGTCATGGGTGAATTTAAAATTCAGACTGAAGAAGACGATTCCCATCACATGAAATCAAGGTTCAAGTAATCAAAATATATCGATTAATTAAAAAAAATGATAAATTGTGGAGGCAAGATGGAATTTTTTTCAAGGACTAGTATAATTGTCAGTGTAGCATTGTCAGCTGAATGTATGTGGTCAAAGAGAAATAGGTAAATAATAAAATGTACAAAAAATCTTATTGTTTCGAAGAACTATTTTTCCTTACTTTCGCTCAGTTATTTTCTTTATATTTCTAGTATTTCTTAAAAATTAAGACACATACTATAGAGTTAGAAATATTTTCATTACTAACACAAATAATAATGAAAATATTTCAATGATCCTGTCTAATTTATTATTGATAAAGCTTTTTCTGCTACAAATAATTTTTTAGCAATTAAAATCACCGATTCGTTTTTTTTATTAAGATTCAAAACTACATTAGACAAGAATAGCATGGTAAAAAAAGCACGAGCAAATGTATGCCAGTAACTAAATTCCATTGAATTTGGAGTGGCCAAGGTAACTTGGTGGTCACTGTCGCGGACTCGCGACGGGCATTATTTTCGTCGAGTCATGGATTTCAGACTCGATAGCCCTCAAAATCTCCATGTAGGTGGGGCTGATTAAATCGGGTCGAGGCTCAAATTCCTTCCGTTGTTGTGATGTGGAAGTTTTAAGAAGCAGGTGCAAGCTCAGGTGTCATTTGACCGAGGCTCAAAATCTCGAGGATCGTCACCAATAATCCTCATATTGCTTCTAGTGAGACGTCAATAAAACCAGTCAATCAGTCCACTGAATTTGGATACTCATCTGTCTTGGAAAGAAAGTCCAGCGCATTCTATCGATTGCATGTTTTTTTCGAGAAATATTTTTGAGAGAGGTACGAGCAATCATATTAAAAGGTGAATGCATAATTTACAGCAATTTCTAAATCATTTGGAGTTAGCAATAAAGAAGCAAAATTTAGAAAAAAAAAATATCTTAGATGTTTTGAGGATCGCTTAGCAAAAAATTAGAGATTTCATAGTAGTTCTAAAAATTATTTAAATTTAAACTTGTTTCTGTCATTCTTTTGAGAACCTGTCTAATCTAACAGATTTAAAAAATAATGTCGGATGAATTTAAAATAGTGCTAATAAGCCCTGTTAATTACATGATTTTTTTTTAGTTAAATGTACATTTAAATCCATCGAAAAGTTAAAAGTCAATTTTATTACAATTTCTAAGATATTTGTGAACGAGAATACGAAAATCGATACTAAAAATCAACATATAATTTACCAATCTTAGATACAGTAAGACTACTTAAACTTAAATGACTTTTGTCAATCGAAACAGACAATATAATTTTTGCTAACGCCTTACGAAATCATCCCGTCAACAGCGTGATAAACGCACTAAAATAGCCATGGTTATAGTAATATTTTTTTTTTCTTTGCTCGTCGTGTAAAGTCAAATTTCGAGTAGGAGCTCTCCGAAAATAGAGAGGTCACAAAGACGACATTAAATGTAAAACTAAATATGTGCAATAGTTACTGTAGAGTTCTCATGAGGGACAAATATATATAAAGGACCATCTGAAAGGCCTTTTTTTAAAGTTTATTATCTCTTATTAAGCCTCCCGTCTACCAGTCATTTTCATTTCAATATTAATTGTATGGAATTTCGACTTTAAGTCTCACATCTTTACTATTTGATCTATTTAAATGTAATAAAGAGCAGCTGAAAAAGAAAAAAATAACGAAGGCTTTTGTGGAACTACCTTCCCCCTTCAATTTTTAAAAATATTTTTATTCTTATTTTAATGATTCTTTTGCGAGTTTTCCGGTCTTTAAAAATATTTTTAAATATTTTTTTTTTGAAAGTTGGAGTTAAAATATAATTCCACAGAAGCCTTCATTAATGTTTGCTCTTTCGTATAAATTTTATTGCATTCAAATAGATCAAATGATAACAATGTGAGAATTAAACTCGAAATTCCATATCATTAACAACGTCTATGAAATCAAATTGGGAGCCTTAAGAAACACCTCTATTTAAATGATACAATGTCTGGTCCGCTAGGTGTCTTATCTTATAGGGCTGCATTTCAATATAACTCTAATAATTAGCCTAATATCAATATTGCCTATTCACACACAAAGGAGTAGTCTCTCACATGATTTATGTGTATTGTGTGACTTGGATATCAAACCATGTCCAACGCGAGCAGCGCTCTCCCTTTTAGTGGATAACTCAACAAAGGAATAAAATCGCCGGGAAGAAATACTCGACAGTAATATACAGATTTTCTCCTCCTAAAGCGCTCTTGATACCTTTATCACGATATATTATCTCTTTCTGATAGGTAAACCTGTCTTACCTTGCTCTCCCATGCTGTGGATTGATACGATTTCGATATTATTCCCAAGAGCCTAACATGCAATTATGCCTTGCGTACACAGCAGACTATCTGCTGCTTTACTTCCAAAATACTTATAACATTTTCCATCTGAAAGGATGAAGACTAGTGTATGATAGCGATGGATAGATATGGCTTAAAAATTAATTTACAGAACTAATGCAAGGTATATTAGAAAAAAAAAACTTAAAATAAATCAGAAAGAAATCTACACATATACCAAAGAATTTTCGTTTTCATGAAATTTCAGGTCATCATATTTGCTACTTTTCCTACCTAGTAAACTACTCAATAATTTTCTTTTCTTAGAAAATTAATTGCATACAGTTTAAATAATCCTAGGATTATTTTGGTACTTTCGAAATTTGTAGACACTTTTTAGTTTGTATGGAAAAAAAAAACTCCAGGAACTTTTTGTTTGCATGCAGTTTTTAGGAATTTTTTTAAATACATTTCTAAAGCATAAGCATCAGACTCAAATATAATTCCAATTTTTGCTTTCTGGTCACTTTGCTTGAGAATATAGGCTTGCACTTGACAACTTCGTTTTGGATGTTATTGTTATTAATGTGCAAAATTATTCGCTCATGAAGAAGAGAAATCTATTAAAGAATATAGTCATTCATTAGATTATTAGAATGTTTTTAGTTTTATACATTTTATTTATGGGAGGCCTTTTATCATATTTCTATGATTTTAAGATGACTTGTAGGTCAACTGTAGCACCTTTTTAGTCCGTTCGTATTCAGGACTTGAGCAGTAAAAACCCAATTACTTATAATCGCACATGATCTGGCGTACATTGCAGCAACGGAAAAATTATTCACTTTTTTTGTAATAAATTCAACGGTGGATCCATCGCATTTTTGTGTGGGGTTTTCAGCAAAAATATTTTTAAGAAAAATGATCTATTCTATAACACTTGTCTATATATAGTCATTGTAGCACGGAATTTTTAAAATTATATGCACGGAATAGTTGAAGAAGGATTTCAGCAAATGATATCAAATTATATTTTCCCATTTTTGTAACAGAATTAATTTTAAAATTTGTTATAATTTCACCAATAGCTAATTTTTTTTAAATAAATCCTTCTCAAAAATGCATGAATACTTATAAGGGGGTTCTCTCACGAATTTCCCTTCAACAAACCTTGAAGACTTATGTAAGATGTTGTTTGGTTTTAGAATCTCTTCTTAAAAAAACCCCTTAAATTATGTAAATTAGATTGAAAATATTGAAAAGAATTAGATTGATGTAATAGTATTTTAATACTGCTTAGAATTTTATAGAAGGGGGGTTGAGATATATAATAAGAGTTTGGAGGAAGATTTGAAATAGTAGCAGAGAGAACGATTCTCTACTATAGCTCATATTGAAGACAGATTCGCCCTTGAATCGGAACACATATTAAGAATAATTTCACTTGAGAAAAAAATTATTAGATACTCTTCAGATTCGGACTTGTAGGACTGTGTAGGATTCTTTTTTCACGTACATTACAATACAGATAGTGAATTTTGAATATTCAAAGAAGCTGATTAAAACCAATTTGATTTCCTTTATCATGATTTTTTTAATTATAAATTGACCACTACTCACAAGTGATGGATCAATTAATTGATAGAAAGACAGTTTAAAAATTACTCACTTATAGAAACCTCTTTCATTTTATAATTTATTCCTGCAAAAATTATTATGTACTATTAAGTTTTTTTGAAATAATTATTCATTTAATTAAATTTAATTGGTAAAAATGCAGTTTAGCCCAACCGCCTGGCGTGATTTCAAAAATAGCAGACTTGGCGATTTTTTTTTTTTTTTTTTTTTTGGCTGAACGTTGATTCTACGAAGAGAACCAGGGAAGCCACATTTGGCAAAATGCCACCAAACAATTTCTGTTACCAAGTTTGGCTTGGCTAAACTGCATTCCAACCATTTAATTTACCGGATGAATTAAGAAACATGCCAATGCTTCTACTAGGTCGTTTGTCTTGCAATAACAAAGTTGGAAGAGCGGCAGCGTAGAATCTTCGGATCGAATCTCGTCGAAGCATAAAATTATTTTATTTGATTTTCAAGTAATTAATTTTAATTTTATATAGAAGAAAAAATTTCTCATTAGCAGGATATATATGTAGGAATAAATACCGTCAGTGTCGAAGCGTGTAGATGGCTGGAAAAAAATTTCTTTTCCCCCTTAATTTTATGATTCTGTCATATGTATGGGGCCTCCTTCTCTTAGCATCCATACCAAGCCTACGGGAGGATTTTGAGCCTCGAAAGATTTAACGTGCATTAGCCTCGGCTACATAGCAGTTCATTTCCGGAATCAATGCTCGAACCTCACGACTCGATGAAAACCGCCTACCACGAGTTCACGACCATGACCACTAGACTACTGCTGTTACCACAATAAACTGGAAGTTTATCGATTTAAATCAAAGTACCAGGAGTGCTTCATTTGAAATCCCATACTTCAAATTAATGCTATAAAGATATAAAAGTCGTCTAGAAATATTTACATTATCAGATATCTAAAAATAAACCAAACACATTCACCCTTGAAATTATTTATTTAAACAGAATATAAAATAAGAAAAGAAGTTTCTTTTAACGTTATTGAACTACAACGCTGTTTCGAATCTTCATTATGAGATTTAATTTTTTACACTATAAAAACATTCAATATTTAATAACAAAAATCTCAAATGAAAAGTTTTGTAAAAGTCCTTTTGTGATTCTGTACAGAATGATCGGAATTTTACAAAAGGTTGTTTAAATCTAAGTGTTGGAAAAATTACTTAGTGAATCGCATTCACATTGGAAGCGATTATTTTTATAAATATGTGGTTTCGTAATTTGGAATGAAAAGAAAAATACATAGTCCGTATCACCAAAGCTAGAAGGACAATGCTGCTGTACTGTACATAATTTTCTTATTGATAAACATTTTTAACAACAGTTTCCTACATAAAAGCTAATGCACTGTACTGGAAGCGAAATAAAATTTGTAAAGGAAATTGATTAGCTATGCAGGAGATTTGCTTATACCCCAACTAATGTCTGTGCATAATAGACGATGATAAACATTTATCGAGGAAATAATGACTAAAAAAAGCAAACATTCAACCTCTTAGCCACTCTCAATTATCTGGTCTCACATCATGTTAAACATTTGAAAGATTGAAAAAAAAAACTGGTTGACATTAAGAATGCTTGAAAATCGAGAAGCAGCGTTTGGGTATCCCGTTGTCACACCACCCATGTTTACCAAATACAGTAAACGTCTAAGTAAAAGAAAAAAAAATCATTAGAGTTCCACGAGATCATGATGCTTATACTCATCTAAAGAAGACAAGTCTCTGATGGCATGGAGTTAATTAAAGACTTGATTTTATTAAAGGAAATTTTTTTGAACTTGAAAATCTTAAGAAAACAGAATTTCATATGTTTCACTTATCAATACCTGTTATGTGTCTAGCTGTTGAATCCATCGCGCTATCTCGAGTCGTCAAATACAGCGTATTAACTTTTATTTTGGCAATGGTAGTTCTCAAAGAAAATGACCTACAATGCAGCATCATTATTACAGTAGCAGGTACCTACAGAACTGTATCTATTCAAATAAATGAAAACCGAACGTAGAAAAAGTACACGCAACAGATTCTCTTGTAATTTACCGAATAGTTTTTCCAGCAAAGATGTCCAAAAGTAAACAATTTAACTTTGATATCACCCTACACATAGAAATATTACACATTGGAAAATAATCCATGTATACCAAATATAGTAAAAACAGGAGTTTATATTTATAATTTCAGAACATAAATAACGTTACGTGATAAGCACTATCGCAATAAAGCCATCGCTTAGGGAATAATTTCCTCAGTATAATGCAAATTCATCAAACAGTTCTTAGCAAACCTTTCGAGGTATGGTACGCTGCTCAGTAATAAAAATGATTGATTTATATATATTTGTTACTATTCCTTCATCAATAAAGAAAGAAACAGAAGTCTTTTAAATCACAGTACAAATTTAAATAATTGTAATCCCTTGAGAACATAATCTGATATAGTTTTAAAAGATTATGTATTAGCTATGTCTGACTTTTTTTCTCCATTTTCGGAAAATAGCTTTAAATTTTGTATAAGAATAATATAATTGAAAATTTTAGCTTTAAAATATAAACTGAATTTTATTTTCTGAAATTAAAAAAAGAGTTCTTCGTAGCCATAATGATGGTAAAGGCGCGTTGAAAATTAACAATTTCAACAATATTCTTTTTTATTTCTCTTTTCTTCAAATCCTTTTATACATAAATTGCAGGCGGGTTTGTGGTTATAAAACTATAATTATATCAAATTGCATGAATAAATAATAAAGTATATGTACTTTATCTTTTTAAATATGGTATTTATTTCGTAGCACTCACTATTCTATTTGATGGTAAGATTTGGATACAAAGCCACACCTGACTGGTTATATTTTTTCTTCTTCTTAAAATGTGCTCGCTTTCAAACAGATGAAGATTTTCATAAAATTTATACCTGTCGACATGGCGAAGTTATACAGTAAAATAAACTACTCCCAACAACGAACCGAGTAAATTTAAACCAAGATCTTGATAAATACGATAATTTCCCCAAAATAACACACCAAGCCACGGGTGAAATCCAGAATCCTTGGTCACAACCCTTATATTTTCTGTCATTAGGTTACTGCAGTCCAACAGAACACTCCAAAATGTATTCAGTAAATGTTTGCAATCGTTTTGCAAAAGAATTCTTATTCGATGCAAGTCAGGAAGAGTATTCTCAAAATCTACCAAAGAAGAAAAATATTGAGACTACAAGGTGTATGGCATCATATCATCTTTACGATCGAAAAATTCCAGCTAAGTATGATTCTAAAGGGTGTTCATTCAGCCAAGCTGTATATTCAAACGAAAGTTCTGTGCGCGTTATACCTTAAATTAATTTTGGAGGAGGGAAGCGAAGATAAATGATAGGAAAACTGCAATTACAAGACAAAAAGAATAGAGGAAGATGTTCCGAAAGTCCTCGTACCTGGCGCATTCTTTTACACGCACAAAGGAGATGGAATAAGATCAGAATGCTTTTCAAATAGGCAAAATTCCAGATTCTTCACCGAAATTTCTCCATGATTTAAAATAATCCCCCTATGTAAACGTATATTAACGAGTCGGTGAAACGGAAAAAAAAGTTATTTTCTCGTTTGACGAATCAATTCTTTGTTAAACAATAAAATAATTTTTTTTTTCAAAAAGGAGGAAAAGACGAAAACATTTTACATTAGACACAAAAAACAAAACATAAATTGAAATTTTAATGGTTTTTTTTTAAATGCCGAATTCTTAACCGAAATTGATGCAATCGTAAATACTTGTACTAATTAGGCTGTTTACTTAAGAAAATATTTTTACTTCTCCAAATATTTTTTAGTTATCTGTCACACTGTCTCTTTTTATTTATCACTTGAGGCCGCAGTACTTAGTGGTCTTTGTTGTGGACTCTGTATACATTATTTTCGTCTAATCGTAGGGTTGAGCACAGAAGCATTTAAAGACCCGCCGTGCTCATTTGGTGCTCATTGAATTTGGTAGAGGGCTTAGTTCTGCCGTTAGCGTGGTGCGAATATCTTGAAAGAAATATACTAGCTTAGATGCCCTTCTCGTAACTAGACAAAAATCAAAATATCGAAGTCCGTCGCAAATGGATCCAGTGTTGCATCTCAGTGCTACGTTACTAAACAATCGCATCACAATAAGCAATAGCACCACGACTTTCCATTACTACAAGATTTTATTTAACCTGCTATATATATGTATATAAAAAATATCTCTAGTTCAAAGAACTTGTATCAGAATTTTAACTCCCTCCCAACCAATCGATAGAGTTGACATTTTGCATTCACTTATAACTCCGATGACAGTATGCTATGCTCTCTATGATGTGATCAAGAAGTGACAGACATGGATGTGACCTGCGAGGCTCAATTCAGTTGAAATTTCGAATATTTATTATTGCTTAATAACTTGTAATACTTACACTTTAATAATTTTTTCATTCTTAAGTTGCTGAATAAATGTAATTAAATAAATATTAGAGAAAAAAATTTAAGATTGATTTAAGAAGTTTTTCTTTCTTTCTATTTTTTGGGTTATATTTGTATCAATCAAAGCCAAATTTTAAATCAATTCTTGTTAAAACGCTTTCTTTTCTTGCTCGTATTTTCTTTTATTTCCTTTGAAATTTCCATGATAATATTAGTAAAATTTTTTGTTAGATTAAATATTATAAATTCAGAAAATAAATTAATCTGCGGTGTGGAAAAACTGCACTCCGTAAACAAGGTTCAATTTGCTTCATAAAAAAATATACCGACAAGAATTTTGGAATAACTCGAAATAGGACCATTCATTCATAAGAAAACAATCACTAAAATACACCTCCAAACACAAAGTTCCACAAATACTCTGCATATGCCGGTGTTGTGTCCGCTAAGGGCTCCAGCAGTGCAAACGGGCGGGAATTAATTTATATTGAAAATAGCACAATATCTAGACATGTATATTTAAAATCTCCCCTATATATATATATATATATTACGTGGTACGTGGTGGTTCGTGTGAATATGAACACAAGTGGTTTTAATTTAAGATTGTCCCTTCTGGAAATTTCGATTTCTCACATGACTGTAGAATGTCGCTGAACGTTTAAACCTCGGAAATTTAGGAAGGAAGAGCATTTTCCTCCTCTTTTTGTTTGCCCTCCACCATTCCTGGCGGTGTACATAAATATGTTCGCTAAGAATTCAGCACATACCTAAACGCTATTCGACATATTCAGACACACTCGGATAGTCACTCTGACACAGACTTGTCACACTCCAGAATCTTACAAACATTTCTAACCTACAACAATTATAAACTGTTATTCTCCTCCAGGTATGTTAAATTATGTGGTGTTAATTCTGTTTGTTTCAATAAATTTAATGATGCTCCAAATGGAGTCCTTTCACACACACATTTAAATCATTGCTCTTCATTCTCAAAACATTTTATAATGGAGCCTCTTATCTGCACTACACGGTACATTATTTTTGTCTAGTGGTTTAATTAATGATATGTATATCTGAAAATTATCAATTTGAAATAAATATCTTAATACAGAGATGAGGTTTGATATAATTTATGAAAAAAGTGGTTTTCATTTGAGATAGTCCTTTATAGACTGATTCTTCACATGAAAGACCCTTCAGGGAATCAGTTATCCTCAGACACGGTGAATCGTAATTTCAGGAAGAAAGGGTGCTTTCTCTCGGTCTGTGGTTGCACATTCATATATACATTTTATGTGTGTATGTATGTGTGTTTGTGTGTGTATAAATTTTCTGGAGGTAGAGAAAGAAAAGATTTTATGAATTGATTTATTTAAATTGACTTAATTGATGACTTCATGAACACTTCATTATGTGGTTCTTTTCGTTTTTTTAATTTTTTTTTCCCAATTGTAAGAACTTGAGTCATAAAGAATAATTTAGGCGATCAAATGATTTGGTTAAAAGTTATAGAAAAAAGTGTATTTCGCGCATTATTTCTGTATTTGTATCAGGGTATCTTAAGTAATTAATCTAACTTTTATAAATTATGAAAATACAGAAAATATTTTTGATTAGATTACCGGTTAGAGTATAGCAAAAGTTGGTTAATTAGACCAAAAAGAGGGGTGGGGGGAGGTTGGCTGAAAGTAAGAGGCTTGCATCAATTCAATTTTGGCATTTGAAATACTGACCACTTAAATTAAATTTTTTTAAACTTGGTTTGATTATTGATTGATAATTGACGTCGCACTTAGAAGCAACACGAAAACTATTGGTGTCTGACTTATAAATTCATGCATAAAAAAATGTCACATTATAAAACACTTTTTTATTGTAATATATGTTATCTGAAATTTTAACTCCCTCTTTTCCTCCAAAATAAACAAATAGTTCTATGCAACAATAGGTGTCAAAATGTTAATACATGAATCAAAAAATTTTCAAATTTTCATTAGTTTGTATTACACTAATGGAATGCATTAATATGTTAAGTGAGTATCAAAAATTCCGAATGGGAAATATTGGATACACAAATAAATTAATGAAACGTTTTGATTTTAAAATATTTAAAATACTTTTTAAGATTATACAATATGAAAGATTCTTGGTTTGGAAAAAAAATTTCATTTGTACTACTACTGTTTCTTAATTAGTAATATAAGCTCAAGTAATAATCAAATGCTTAGCTAAAGTGTTGAAATTAATAAGCGAGGATGGGTAACATTAAATAAGCGTCGCTTAAGTTCCTATGTTCCTAGAGAATGAAAAATAATGATTCCTATTTGATAAATTTAAGTCTTTTCTTAAATAGAAGGCAGATATATGTTTTATAGGTATAATACCATAACTCATTCAATATTCTTTTTTCTATAAGTTGGCTTCTCTGTGTCTAAGTTCCGAAATCCCGAAATTGTCACCAAACGCACGTTTAAGCTATTCTTACAATGTAACTTTTTAGACGTTACAGAATCTATAAATAGTTAAGTGGTCTTTATATCTGGAACCAATAAGACTGCTCAAGTTTCATAAATCTCAAGCAGAAGAAAATTCTGATATAGCTCGTCTATATTTTGATGAGATGAGAGAATCGCCAACGAAATGCAATTAAACAATACCCTACGTAGCACTCTGTCTATAGACGATCACTTCCCTAAACTTCCTACATCCAAACTTTTTACAATAGCTATACGTATATTGTAAGCAAATACTTTGTAACTTAAATATTATTTTCTTAGGGTTTATATATCTTTATTTCTCTTTCAAAACGGTACTCCTAATGTAATTAATGGTAGCGCCAGGATTTATTGTATATACAGAATCCTCCTCAGGCGGGATTTCATTTGCAGTTGGTAAACTTTTACTATCCGAAAGTGGTAGAAACGGATGGATAAAGATTGCCCCAAATGATAGTGCTGGTTATTATGAAGAATTCGTAAGAAATCTATTTGAGGCTAGTTTTGTGACTAGAAAATCCAAAGATTAATTAAGGGCAAATAAAGAAAGGTTGGAGGACAGAGAGGGCTGAAAAACCAAGACTGGTGGTGTTTCGGAGAGAGAAGGAAAATACCACTAGCAAAATGCTAAAACAAAAAGAATTTCAAATGAAATATGATTTATAAAAATTTAAAGTAGAATGCAGATATTTCTAATAAAGGAATAATAACCTGCTTCTCTAAGGTAACATTCTGCAATATTCCAATTAAAACTAAAAACATTCATACCAGAACTCAAACCAAAGCATTTTGGCATAAATGTATACCTCGCAATTTTTCACTGCATAGAAAAAAGGCGTTGGAAGAAAGGGATAGATCATTTATTGGGAATGTCACCTTTAGATAGAGTGCAATTAATTACCCGCAAACCAGGAAAACAAGCTGAGAACAATGGCGACTGCTGATCACACCCAGCTTATAGCTATTCTACCACTATGAGATACAATTCTGGCAAAACAAATCAGATGAAACAACTTGAAGCTAAAATGAACTAGAGTCCTTCTGCTAGTGCTATTTAAGATATCCGACTAGGTTGAAAAAGCATTTTTTGATAAAAATTTCGATTTTTTTTTTCTGATTGTAAATTTAACCCACACTTTTTAAGATTCCAAAACAGTCCTTATTAATACCTTATGTTAGATAGAACTCAAGTTATAGTTTTTTTTAATAATGTGTTGTTATTGAAAACGAAACTGGAAGTAGTGACATTTGTGACAGGAAGTTGACGATTTATCCTTTTTTCAAAGCACTATTTCCCTAAAATAATGTTTTAAAACCAAAATTTTAATTTTCTACTTACTAAGCCACAATTTATTTATAATTATTTCAAGCATTTCTGTTTTAGATGATTGGCAACTGTGATTTCGACTACCGCTTATAACTGTTTGTTTACATTTTTCGTTCGTATAACTTTGCTAATTGTTACTTCTTTTTCCCTATACTTTGCTTAAATATCAGTTCTTTATTTGTAAGATATTCATTTTAAGTTTATTTTTCTTGAAAATATGGGCAAAAGTCGTTCTTATCGTCCACGCAAAAGGAGGTTTTATGGAAATCAGAATGCTAGTAGTCTTACTGATTTATCCTGTGAAAGAGAAAAGACTGCAAGCGAAATGAAACTACAACATAGAAGCAAATCTGAGCATGTTGAAAAAAATTCATCAGGACATTTAACAGGAAATATTGTCATCGAGTTACAAATTTTAAATAGTGTTTTTTCAGTCTTGCGTTGTAAAACTGAAAAGTGTGGAGAAAGTTGTTTGTTTCTTGTGGAGGATTCAAGATTTGGACTTTCCTTAAACTTTTCTCTACATTGCAAAAATTGTAACTTTGTATTTTATTTTGTTCGTCCAAGAAAAATTACAAAATGAATAAAATTAATACTTGTTTTGTTTATGGTTTGCGTTTAATTGGAAGAGGGTTATTAGCAGGAAGGAAGCTATGTACCATCTTGAATCTGCCTCCCTTTCTTTGGAAGTTTGCATTCCGTCAGCAGGAAAAGAAAATTCTTTATGCTGCTATTGCGTAGGAGAAAAGAGTATGAATGATGCTGCAAAAAGTATTCGACAACTAGAGAAATTTCCAAAAGATGTTACGAAGATTATTGTGGTGTTTCTGTGGATGGTACCTGGCAGCGCCGTGGATATTCATCATTAAATGGTTGTGTTAGTGCCATATCTGTAGACAGTGGAAAAATTGTGGACTTTGAGACTTTATCTCTATTTTACAGAAAATGTAATTCCAAATTGTTGAATCACAAAGATCACTGCAATCACCACAAAAGGGTCTTCATCGAACATGGAACCAGTTGGTGCATACCGTATTTTTGAAAGGTCAGAAAATCGCAGGATGGTATGGTACACTGACTACTATGGGGATGAAAACTGTAAAGCTTATGATTCCGTAAAAAATATGTATGGAAAAGATTCGGTTTCAAAATTAGAATGCATTGGACATATTCAGACCCAAGGTTGGAACAAGGCTTCGTAAGCTGAAGAGTAAAAAAAAGGGGATTGGTGGGAAAGGAAAATTGACTGATAATTTGATAAACAAATTTCAAAACTATTACGGAATCACAATACGAAGCAATGTTGGAGACTTAGACAAAATGCAGTCTGCTATAATAGCAGCTTTTTTTCATTGTTGCTCCTCAAAACATGGACAGTGCCCTGTTGGACCCGAAAGCTGGTGCAAGTTTCAGAAAGCGAAAGCTTTGAACAAATTATTTCTTAAAAAATCACCAGTATTGCCACAAAATGTTATTAATATTGTCAAGAAAGTTTACATGACTTTGTGTGATCAAAGTCTGTTAAAAAAATGTTTGTATGGAAAAACTCAAAATTCCAATGAATCGTTCAATTCAATTATGTGGCAAATACTACCAAAAAAAGTATTTGTGGAGCACCAGACATTACGTTTAGGGGCTTACATTGCTGTTGTGCAATTTAATAGTGGATTTAATGGCTTGTTATGCATATTAAATGAAATGAACATTGTCCTTGGATTTAATACTACACAGAGACAAATAGCATTTGATGATGAGCGTATTGAAGACGCAAAACAACACTCACTGCCAACAGCAAAAACTTCCAGAAGAAAGCTCCGCGAAATAAGGAAAAAAAAAAAGAAACATAAAAATGGAGGAAAAGGAAGGAATGACTTATAAAACTGGGGAGTTTTAACTTATTCAACTATCAATTTTAATATAATTATATATTTTAAATGTGTTTTTCAGAAATAAAATTTTCACGAAAATTTTTGCGCGAAAATTGAGACATTTCCACGACTGTTTACCTAATTTAAATGAAATTTAGTGCATATGTTTCAAAAACCCTCAGAATGTTACAAACCACTAGTTCTGAGATAATTCCATTTAATCAAGTTTTATAGTACCTTTCTGAAGAAAACATAAATTAATTTTGATGTAAAATCCTTAACGTCAATTGCGATTGCTTATAAAATATTTATTATTTAAAATATTTGTTAATGTGCAGTTCGCGACACTTCAGAGGGATTATAAAGTATAATTATATAAAACAAAAAGTTTATTATTGCCATTATTTTTTAAATTATGCTGTTTCCCTGGCATAGAAAATTTTGCTAAAATTTCAAAAAAAGCATTTTTTTTCAAAACCTAGATGTAATATAACAGATCAATTGAAAAGTCCCCGGCCTACCATAGTATAACACATTTTTTTGGCGAAGTTAGTTTTTTTTATTCAACATAATTCCCTTCAAGGGTGATACACTGATTATAGCGACCCTCCAACACCTCTTCATTCGATGAAAATTTCTTCCCAGCGAGCATTCTTTTGAGATCAGAGAACAGGAAATAGTCGCTGGAGGCCAGATCTGGAGAATACGGTGGTTGAGGAAGCAATTCGAAGCCCAATTCATGGATTTTTGCCATCGTTTTCACTGACTTGTGACACGGTGCTTTGTCTTGGTGAAGCAGCACTTTCTTTTTCTTCAAATGCGGCCGTTTTTCGGCGATTTCGTCCTTCAAATGGTCCAATAATGCTATGTAATAGTCGCTGTTGATGGTCCTTCCTTTTTCAAGGTAGTCAATGAAAATTATTCCATGCGCATCTCAAAATACAGACGCCATAACCTTGCCAGCCCACTGTTGCGTTTTCCCACGCTTTGGAGCGGGTTCATCGTGTGCAGTCCACTCTGATGAATGTCGATTAGACTTTGGAGTGAAATGACGGAGCCACGTTTCATCCATTGTCACATATCGACG
>BMAW01002091.1:103770-117468 GCA_019974015.1 Nephila pilipes | reverse complement strand
TATATATATATATATATATATATATATATATATATATATATATATATTATTCTGAAAAATGCTCCTTTATCAGGAATAATAATTTTTCTGGAATAAGATTAATCCTGGCACTGAGCCAACTTTTGAGAATTCGGCTTCTCTCATTACGTCACTACTTATAAAGGAGCGATGTGTAAGTGATTTATGGAGATTAGAGGTTTTGGGCATTACGGAACCTCCAGTTAGTAAAAACAAATCTCAGTTACAAGAGGATACGCAGAAATATTTTGAGGAAACTTTGAGTGTTGATAATGAGGGTCGGTATGACATCGCTTTGCCTTGGATTTTAGATAATTCAGTTTTGCCTAGTAATAAGATTAATGCGGAAAAGTACCTTTCAAGTGTAAAAAGAAAACTAACGAATTCCAATAATTTTGATAATTACTGTAAGGTTTCTGAGGAATGCTTAGATCTTGATATAATTGAGAAAACACCAACTGAGGAAGTAAGAGGTGTTCATTACTTACCTCACAGGCCTGTAATTAAAGAAAATAGCACCACTAAGATAAGACCGGTGTTTAATGCTAGCTATCATTTGCCTGGTGTTTCTTCTTTGAATGATTGTTTAGCTACTGGATCAAATTTAATTGAAATGATTCCATCTATCTTAAGGGGGCTCGGTACCCTTGAACCATTTTTTTATTAATGCATTTAAAAATTTGGTTTTAGCAAGCTTTGTTGTGTTTCCATTCAAGAAAATTATTTTACGTGAAAATTTGAATATATTGTTAACAAAATTTGAAAAATTTAAATTTTTTAAAAAAAATTTGAAAAATTTCAAAACCCTACTCCTCTTTTATTTATTAATATTTTACTATGCAATTTTTTTGTAATATTCTCAAGGATATTTTAAACAAATTTAGGGATCGATTTTGTAATAACTTATTAAGTTTTGGAGAAAAAAAATAAAATGTTGGTCGGCATGCTAAAATTCAACGAAAACACAGATATCACTTACATTACTATTTTTTTTAAAAAAAAGTACTGATTTCTTTGCAAAATGGATCCCTAATTTTGTTACATGTACTATATATAACACACAGAAAAAAATGGAAGTGATTGATTAATATTTGTGGGAGGAGTAGCATTTTAAATGCAATGATGTATCGAAAAAACACAAACTGAGAAAAACCCTTTTAAAGTTTATAACTCTGAAAAAATAAATATTATACACTTCAATTAACTTAAAATATCCTTTTATATCATAAGCTATATGTTTTTCTTTGAAATAATAGCATTTTCACAAAATTCCATTAGATATTTTTAATAACTGATAATATTTTTCCAGGTGTTAATTACAATTAACGAACAATGAAAATGTACGAAAATGTAAAACAATAATAAACACAACCATTTTTAAAATTTTTTTCTTCATATATCACCTATATTATATTTATAAGAATATATATAATGAATAAAAACACAAATTATGGAAAAAAATTATATTAATTGCCTTAATATAAAAATCATACATGCCCATTTTAAAATGAAAAAAATTATGATACATATTTATATTATTATTTGAACTTCAAAAGCATCCTGGTCTATATGTAACACCTTCCTTTTTTATCATTAATGCTTCTCTTTTTAAAATTGCTTTCTTTACCAGTTTTCATGCACAATGATTTTTGTAGTTTTTGGGTCTTATTCTAAACAATTTTTTTCGCGATTCCAATATTACACCAAGTTCATGTGTGCATTTTCCAAAAGGAATGCACATAGCTTTTTGTTTCTTCTTGATATTTCGTCTTTTTAATATGGCCTTTTGAAAATAAGAAGTTAATTTCTTTATGGTAGTTTCTTTCAAAGTTGCATAACCTTTCCCACCGAATGAGATGCCTCGAGCTCTCGATTCCTTCACAGCATTCCGTAAAGATGTACCTAACCTTTTACTCATATGGCTTATGCATTCCTCTTTTTTTATTTTGACATTATCTTCATTGATATTTCTTTCAGATAAGTAATTGAAAGTTATACAATCTACATCAGACAATAAAGTAGGATATTGAAATCCTAATGATTGAGATATTTCCCACAGTATCAATGCTGCCTCCATTTTCATCGAACCCGATGAACCGGTGTGATTGAAATCACACTACTTCTTATACCCTTCACTCTACATATCATATTTTGCACTTGACTTTCCAAGTTCTCTTTTTGGTATGGAACAATGTCGACATACTTTGCAAATAACTTCAAAGACAATGACAAAGACAGTGAGTATATCGATGACACAACCAATGCCAATTAAGAACATGTATTACCTCGTGTCATCCAAATACTATCGAAAGAAACACTTATGTCGACAAATGGGACATCATTAGGTTCTTCATATGCATTTCATGCTTCAGTATGTACTTCTTTTAGCATAGTCTTGGCAGCAATACCATAGGCTTTGTGAAGTAGTACATTTTCTGTATGTCCTCGATGAAAAAGGCAGGATATTTAAGGAGATATAAAATTTCTTGATGGCTGAATTACCTTTATCTATGTTGCAGAATGCTTGTGTAATCCATAAATTGATATCAGGAACTGTATTTGTTTGCCTTTCTTTCGTATTTCTACAGCACAAACTTCAAAAGCACAAGAACTTCTTTGTCAAATTCCAGGCACATCAGTTTGTCAAACAGTTTACTGATTCAAAGTTCACAAATAATAAATTTCTAGTATCGGAACATTCAGTCTTTTCAAAATTTAATAACTAATCAATTCTGATTGTAGGAACAGCAAATTTTTCTTATGTAGAATCAGCTTTATTATCAGCATCACTACACCAATATTTACTGTTCATTTGAATGACACTGCACTGACAATGTTTACTGTTCATTTGAATTTTTACGCGAGGTATTTTATATCTTCAATTCTCAAAAAAATAAACCACAAACAATAATAAAATAAAGTCTTGATAAAAACTGTTTTTTTTTTCTCTATGTAAAACGTCAAAACTTTTTTTTCTCAATATAAAGCGCGTTTACAATTATCTCGCTATCCACAACTCAATAAAAACACGAAATATCAACAACAAAACGCTTGTAATGAAAGTTGTAGTCAAAAAAAAAGAACGCTAAACTGTTACAGTTATGATTAAAATGGGAAAAAAAATTAATTTTAGAAAAGTATCGATAAATAAATAACATAAAATTACCGACATCTCTAAAAAAGGGGTGTGGTCCAGTCACAATTTTTTTTGTTTTCATTTTTCAGTTTCATTTTTTTCAACCTTCTCGTGCTCGTACATACAAAAGTAGTACATTAATCGAAAGATAATAATTCAGAGAATATTTCTAAATAAAAATAAAAAAAATCGATTTTTTGGTCATTTTTGGGGTACCGAGTCCCCTTAAATCATTTTTGTATGAATTACGTAGGTGTTATTTCTGACATTGAGAAGGCTTTCCCACAGATTGCCATAAGAGAAAAATATCGCGATTTTTTACGGTTCCTATGGTTTGATAAGGGTAATCACGAACAGGTAGAAGAGTATCGACACAGAAGAGTTGTTTTTGGTATTACGTGCAGTCCATATTTGCTGGCTGCGACTTTAAAATTTCATTTGGATAAGCTACCAGAATATTTAAGGCAAACTGCAGCTATTCTTAAGAGATCTTTTTATGTGGATAACTGTGTGACAAGTTTGCATTCTTACATTGAACTTAGAAATTTTTTCTTGGAATCGAAATCAATCATGTCATCGGGTCATTTTAATCTCAGATGTTGGAAGTCAAACATAAGCAATGAAATCTTTGAGGAAGATTCCTTCAATGAAGATAGTTTTTCTGTGTTGTGTCAAAAATGGCACACAAATACGGACACGCTGTCCTGAAAAATAGAACAGGCTAGTATTAATTCAAATGAAACAATCACTAAGAGAATAGTTTTGGCTGTAGCTTACCAAGTATTTGACGTTGTAGGACACTCAGCGCCTGTTATGTTAACCCCTAAAATGATTTTGCTGGAAACATGGAACTCTATGCTTAAGTAGGATGAAAGTCTCCTAGAAGATTTGGCTAATGATTTTAAGTCTTGATATCAAAATTTACATTAACTTTCAGATATAAAAATAAGTTGGTGGTTTGAATTAAAATCGACAAGTAAATCGATAATTTTACATTTATTTTGTGATAGTAGCAAAAAGGCCTACGGTGCAGGTGTATTCATCAGAGTGGAAGGAGGCGATGAGGTGAGAATCAGTTTAGTGCAAGCAGGGGCCAGAGTAGCCCCTTTAAAACCCATTACGATTCCCCGTCTGGAACTTTTAGCTTGTAGCATAGGATATAAATTACTCACTTCTATAATTAAAGATCTTGATCTATCTAAGGTTGATGTTTATTGTTGGACTGACTCAACAACAGCTTTCTGTTGGATACAACGTTACCAAAATTGGGGAAACTTCATTCATAATCGGGTTTCTGAAATACATTTATTGACTTCTCCTTCTATGTGGCACCACATTTCAGGTACTCTTAATCCCGCTGATATACTATGCAGAGGATGTGCTGTGGAGCAGTTAATTGTACGTAAATGGTGGGATGGTCCTATTTGGTTGCGTGAGAGGGTGGAAAACTGGCCTAAGTCTACTGAAGCACCGAGGACAGACTTGGTTGAGTCTGAAGTTCAAAAAACCATTATAACAACTTTGGTGGAAAATGAAGAGGATGTTTATTGGTATTACAGATCTTTTTCTTCATTTAAGAAAATAGTCAGAATATTAGTTTGGATTTTTAGGTTCTGTAATAATGTAAGAAATACAGATAAAAATCTTTCTAAGGATTTATCTTTGTACGAGATAGAAAGAGGAGAAAGAACCTTAATGTTACTGATTCAAAAAGAATCTTTTAAGGGTGAAAATGATGAAAAACTGAAACAACTAAGACTGGTAATGGACTGTCATGGTCTTAGAAGAGCTAAGTCTAATGTTATTTATAGGGATGATAAATATGATTTTAAGTTTCCTATAATTATGCCTAGTGATCATCCTGTTGTAAAAGTATTGATAATAAGTGTACATAATGATTTATTACATGCCGGTACTTCATTGTTAATGTCTAATTTAAGAGAGAGTTATTGGATTTTGAAATCACGTAAGAAGATACGAAATTGTATAAATAAATGTGTCAAGTGTCAAAGGTTCGAGGCTAAGAAATGTGAGATAATCACAGGAATTTTACTGAATGATATGGTTCGTGATACTAATGTATTTGAAGTCGTTGGGTGTGATCTTGCCGGTCCTTTGTATTTGAAAGATGATAGAATGGCCTACATCATACTATTTACTTGTGCCGTGCTATTAGATTTGGTCACTTCCTTATCAACTGAATCCTTTTTACAATCACTAAGACGTTTTATTGCGCGCCGTGGACGACCACGTACAATTTATTCAAATAACGGCAAAATTTTTGTTGGTGCCGATAAAATTCTGCAAACCGTTGACAGGAATGGTCTCCGTTTTTAGGATGCAGAACAAAAAATTAAATGGATGTTTAATCCTCCATCAGCCCCCTGGTGGGGCGGATGTTGGGAACGTTTAAATCAAATTGTAAAAACAATTCTAAGAAAAATTCTAGGCAGAGCGTCTTTAGATTATGAGGAGTTATAAACAATATTATGTGATGTCGTGCAAATTGTAAACTCCCGACCTCTTACGTATGTTTCAGAGGACTTAGATGAGGACTCAAGTATCACACCAGAAAAAGTTCCTTCATGAAACACAAATATCAGGTGTTCCTGATGTGGAAAATATTGATAAAAGTAAACTAAATAAAAGATGTGCATACATAGATTATGGCAGACTTTAAGATCACAATTTCGAAGTCAATATTTAGGACAGTTACGACAACAGTCTATTAAAATTTATAATACCCAACCAATTAAAGAGGATGAAATTGTTCTGATTGAGGATAATAATAAAAGACGTTCGTATTAGAATCTAGCTCGAGTTCAAAAAGTAATTCCTGGTCGAGATGGGCAAATCAAACTTGCTCTCATAAAAACTGAGAATTCAGAGTTGTTACGACCAGTGCAGAGACTATATCGGCTTGAGTTGGAAAATCCAATAGTGAAAACTGGGGATGAGCCGATTCCTTTAACCACTAGTAGTGGCAGAGCAGTTGAAATTCCTGCTAAATATCTATGTAATGTAAAAATTCATTTCAATTTCACTGTAAGTGCCTTCTGTATTTCATTTTTTCTAAGTATATAGTGTTTTTTGATAATGTTTGTGTGTATTGTTTGAGTAAATTGTAAAGAATATTACTGGAAGGTGGGAGAATATTGTGAATCCACTGTGTAAGACTCTCAAAAGTATTAGTGTAAGAGATATGTATTCTACTTAGTGGCAACAGTGTGGCGCTGCAGTAGTAGCGCGCGAAGTATATTGGATTATTCAGCAAATGATACTCTCTAACGAGAGACGCCATGTTTTTCCTTGTTTTCCATTTCTTTTAGTTAACGTGTGTCTGTAAATAAGATTTGTATAGTTTTGGCATATTGACCTAATTATTTAACCCTGGCCTTTTAAGTATTCCTCAGAGGTTGAATTTTACTCTAATCATAAACAGCTTCTTTACGCGAATCGTTTTGTTTGATTATCACGAATGTATATTTATAAATAAAAATCAATATTAACATTTGTATGATTGGATATTAACGTCACACCTTGAAGCAGTATGAGGGCTATTGGCGAATGCTTCATATTTTCGAATTTTGGTCAAATGATGAGAACGACATCTGAGCTAGCCCGTCCATCTCCATCTTCCACACTATGTCATTGAGAGAACAAACTTCGTAAAATTCAATGTGCATCAGGCATGCTACATGGAGGGATTTTAGCGACATCAATACTCGAACCTATTACTCAATACAATCAACACAGACCATGAGCCCTCGACTACCGCGTCCACAATCAATGTGCAAAATTCTGGCAATATGAAAAGATCACGCAGAAATAAATAGCATTACTTATGCTTTTTATTCAGTTAAGAGAAAGTTTAGTCTCAGTTGCTTTAACACCATATTTTGGAGCTTACGAAGCAGTAATAACAATGTTCCCCCTGTAAATCATGTGACACAAATGTTTTTCTCATTACAAAATATTTTGGCATATTATTCATCGTATAGCATTTAAGACTTAACATATTAACTTATAATAGCTTGATAGCTTATAATAACTCTCAATAATACTTAAAAATGATTAACATATTTATAAAACTTAATAAGTTTACTACACACGTGATTTTAGGCTATTTGAAATATTCTCTTCTCTAATCTTGGGACTATTAATAATTTGAATTGCACAAAATTACAATTTTTTCTCAACCAAATAAAAACAAATATGGGCATGTAAGATGAACATAAGAAGTCCATTGAATTGTTTCTGGCATAATGATATTTGAAGGAATCAGAATTATAATAGAAAATATGAAGGTTGAGAGAGTGAAAGAGAAGTTTAATGGCGCAATACATGTTGTGCCAAACATGATGTAACTAGACGTTTGAAAAAAATTGGTGAAAAGATAAAAAGTTTGACAAGGAGGGTCGGAAATAGAGAAGGATCGATAGAATATCTAGACGACACATCCCCCGTGTTTACCAAAAACACAAATCCTTTGGAAAAAAAAATATAACTAGGAAACCTCGGGGTCATGATGCCCGAAGCTACCTTTTGAAGGCAAGCCCCTGAGGGTTCCTGATATAATTCCAAGGAGCAAGGTGCCTGGCTATACTCCCAGACACTAGGAACCCAATTTAGTTGTCTCTGAAAAGATGCATGAGCTACAGTGAGACCATTCTTTCACAGTCGGTCTACAACACGGATGGGAAAATGAAGGGAGATAGAAGAAAAGGACTTACGTTTGGAGGATTGAAATTCAGATCGAAATTCTTCTGTTATTTTTGTCGATTGAAGAGAGCTCCTCTAACAGTATTAATCTAGTTACACTTGAAGAGAGTTATGTGGACTGGTAAGATAGATTTCTTATTTAAATCATAATTTAGGAATGTGAGTTAACTTGTGATTTTAAAGAGAACGTTCTTAGATATTCAATAGTGATAATTACTAAGGTAATTTGGTTTCCTTTTTCGTTTTCTCAATTGGAGTTAAGTGTTTTTTTTATTAATATCTTAAATTAAGATATAGCACAAGAGACGAATAATGGTGGAGATAAAACAGACACATACATTTCCCCAAAGTTAACATAGCTGACTGCGGTTATTTTATGTAAAATTCCTAAAATATCTTAGCTGTGATTGAACACACAAATTAATCATAATATAGATAGCAAATAAGTAAACTAAGTCACTTATAATAATTAACACATTTTAATTAAATAGATACACTTTAATTTATTTAGAATAAAATTCAAAATGATTAATTATTACCATACTAGAATTGTAGACATAATGTATGTTTAAAAATGATTCCTTCAATATATAGATGTTTTGACCATTGTGATGATAATCTCTAAAATTTTAAATTCTTCACTTTATAAACACTTCAGAAAGAATTAAAATTCCTTACCTTTATAAGTACTGCTTGAAATTTTTTTTTCTTAAAAAATTAATAAATGTTAATTCCGTTAGAAAAATAGAACTTTCCTAACATTTTTGAATTTTTTTTAAAAATTATATGAACACCACACATTAAGTTTATTTACAGTGAATGATGCTCTTAATTCACGTAGGCTATAGAATATTTAGGATATACTTCGTAATTTTGAACCATTTACTGAAGATAAGGATTTTGTGAGAAATACTGTCGCATTAGAATTCCAAAAAGAATTTCATAATTTTTAGCCTAATGAAAAAGTCGTTCCATTCTGCTTAATAATGCTCAGTTGTATTTCGTGTGCACAGGAAAATTGGGATATGAGCCCTCGACCTACTGGAAAATTAGAACCGTGTCTCAACAATCAAACTAATTGCAATATATTTGCAATTTCTGTGGCAGCGTTTTATGTTATCCACACATGATAAATGTTGGTGGTTTCCGATTTAGAATACATGCGGAAGTAACGAAGCTCGCCATTCATCACCGAGCTGAAGTGTTTCAGAAAGTGATATATTAGTTACAAATCATGAAAAGAACTTGGATATGGCATCTGATTTTTCTACTATCTCACTTTCGGTAAATATAAAACAATGTGTATATTCTATATTTACCGAAAGGTAGGTAGTCACATTTTTCAGTGTTGAGATAAGTTTCCTTAATTAGTGAAGCATAAAAAATTACCTTCTATATACTTATAAGTAAGAACTCGTTATACACACACATATATATATATATATAGAGAGAGAGAGAGAGAGAGAGTTAATCATTACTTCAATTTATATTCTAAAACTTCTTACGAAAGAAATTTTCATTACAAGACAGAATTTGCTTCATATGTATAAGTAACTTTTCGTATCCTTGAACAATTTTTATCCACGATTTTTGAAAATTAAAGCAAGTATATAATTTTCCGAGGTAAATATTAATAATATGCTAAATTTATAATCTTGATTATAAATTTAAAAAAAAAAATCTTTTAAATTAAGATCCTTTCATTTTCAACGCATATTTATTCTACACACAGAGAGAAGGAATCATTAACAACAACTAAGCGTATTGAATCCTACGCAGTGACTCCCTATCAGCGTCACACTGAAAAGCAATTTTAGGGGTATAGGCGACGGACTTCCATCATTCTGAACCTTGATCAAGTGACGCAGACGACTTTTAACTGACGCAGCTCTAACACCTCCCTCTCCAAACTTCCACACCATGCTAACGGGAAGACTAAGGACTCCGATCAGATTTACGGTGCATCGGCATCCCAATCCCTTGCACCGCAGGTCCTCAAGGATTGAACCCGCGATACGTCGAAAACAATCCTGTCCGTGATCTCACGACTATGACCACTAGGCTACTGCGGGTACTGAATGCTCATTAGACATCGACTGTTTGAATTTGTGACGTCTTTCATTCATTATTTGATTCTACTCTCTGTCATCTTTCAGTCTAATTAATTAGTCAATAACTACAAGCCTCCAACTGAAGATCAGGAAGTGCAAAGGTAAGTACTTTAATAATCATTCAAAAATAGAAAAGGTCGCTCTCTTTCGAGAATCTAACTTTACCACTTAAATCCACTTTAGATTAGGAACAACTAATTAAATTTTACCTGACCATTTCATCCATTCTATTTTAATCTCTTCTCACAAACAAACGTTTCAATTCTCACTACTCTAAATAGTACTCCCTTCTCTTTCAGTTTTATTTCATTTATATATCACCGTATCTAATTCAAGTTACTATACTTCTATCTCCATCTAATTTACCGAATCAAGTTTCATTTTATTTGGGAGGAAATTGTAATCTTATGCAGTTCAACTAAAATGTCTCCAAGGTTAGTGAAGAGAAAATCGCGCATAGAGCCCAACGTCACAGATTCAGCTACAATATTGGAATGAAAGTTGGCTGAAAATGCAATTTAGAGAATGTGATGATTTTTTTCCCAATGAGTGGTGGTTCGTCAATTATTTTTGTTATACGTATCAAATAAATAAAAGAAACATCCAAATGAGAATATTTGTTTTACAATTTTGAGGTAAAATTAAATACATAAATATATGCAGAGAAAAAAAGTCGTAAAATAAATACATTTTTCTTAGTAATTCATTCAGTAAATGAACTCAACATCAGAATGAGAGAGAAAGAGAGAGAATTATCTTTCCCTGCTAAAACGCTTTCCACATTGTTTTCATAAGACTGAATTGATGGGGGAAACCAATTCGTGCTCTATTAAAATTTTAATTTGTTTTTCAAATACCATTTTCTATAAAGCCAATTATGGATAAACAAAGCGGCACTAAATCACATTTACTCGCAACAGTTAATTGGATTTCTCAACTTGAAGAGTTTCGAGATATAATTTTCTTAAGGAGTTTCATTTTTACAAAGAAATGCAAGATAAGATTAAACATTCTTCCAGAAATTAGGCGATAATTGAATTTTAATATTAAATACAAAAAAATACTACATTTATTTATGTACAGTTTCAATTGTTTGAATATTTTCTGGGTGCTTTTTATGTCAGTTTGCCGAAAGATTTTGAGGTTAAATATATTTTCTTAAAATCGTGAATAAACTATACTGGGCAAATGCTTAAATATAAAATATTTTTCGTGGTTTTAGGCAAATATGTGCATTAGACTTAATTTTTCAATCGAGCGCGTTAAATATAAATTGGCCATTACCAATGAGTACTTATTTTTATAATACTTAACTGTTTTGCTTCTGGCATATTCAATTACGTTTTTTATAACACTATGGCTACAGAAATTAAAAAAAAAATTTTAAAAAAGAGCTTATTAAAAATAAATTAGTCATTACCAATGAATACTAATTCTTAATGTTTAACTATTTTATTTCTGGAATTTTCAATTACGTTTGTCTTAATACTATGGCAACCGAAATTAATAGGATTTTCATTTTTTTTCATTTCACAAGTCGAATAGAATTTGTCGAAATATAAGTCTTGCGTTTCGTCCACTAATTAAATGCATTCAAAATAAAAATATGATAACATAATATCTGTTACAATTTTCGTCAAATAACATTCAAATCAACAATACGGATAATATTATTATACTTACACTAGGCGGATTTATACCTTTTGATAACCTATAAAGTGCAAATGATATACCAAAAATGTTACTGCCCCAAGAAGTTTATTCGAATGTTTGTAAGTATTTTTTTCTAACACTCTATTCTGCTCGCAATGGCATTTTTGTTTACATTGCATTAAATATAATAATAGAGTTCTGTTTAATATGGATGAACAGGACAGAGAGCTCGGAGTTACCGTTATTGCATACGAACTATTTTTCCAAGATGAGCCACCGTAGGACAATACATATATATATATATAGTTTTTAGTACATCATTTTTCTTCAATTTTCATTTTCTTTGGCAGGTTGCTTCAATTTTAATTACTCATAGTTGAAATATATTCAATATAATAATTTACCACTTGCTTTAACTTTAATTACATGTAGCTGATGTAGTATTCAATTTCATAATTTATCGTTTCCTTTACTTTATGTAATAAATCAAGCAATTTAATAATAATTATAAAAAAAAGTGCTCCTTTTGTGGCTAAATCTGTTCATATCGAAACTTCATATTGAAATTTTATTGGTTTTTTTTCTTTGCATTTCATTTTGTATCAGGTTAACAATTAGAAGGATGTTCCAATACTGATAAGAAATTGTGATTTCATTATCCTACAGAAAGCAACATATTTCAATGTACAATTTAATTCTGTTTGGATTAATAAATTTATTTCCATATTAAATATTTTCTCATACTTCGTCTTCTATATTACAAAGCTAAATATATATATATATATATATATATATATATATATAATGTACATATTTTATTTTATTTCTTCTCTCGTTCCGCAGTTGGTGTAAACTCGCCATTAATTCCAACAAACTCGTATAGGCGAGGGGTAGCCAGCTCAAGTGTCTTCCTCGTCACTTGATCGAGGTTCAAAATTACGAGGTTCGTCACCAATAGCTCTTGTGTTGCTTCTAGTGCTGCGTTAACAAGAACTAAACCTTAACTATCAAACTCGTAGGCTATCCTAACCTAAATAATTCCAGATATGCTGGATTGGCGATAAATCTGGGGATGGATCTGGCAAGGAAAGGGCAGAAATGTATCGGAGGTACCGTCGAGCGCCGAAATATTTATACGGCTGTTGCTGTTATAACATGGAAGTGCGTTAATTTAAAAAGTTTTTATTGTAATAAAAAACGCTTGTTTTAATTTTAAAAAAAAAGAAACAGTCTTTTGTATGGAGCTCTTACTAGTAATATATCTCGCTGTAGATTTTATGACATGATTTATAACTGTGATTAATGCATATTTTCCACAGACAGATTTAACACCTGAGAACCCCGTTTCTTTGATTTCGTAACGGCCTCGTGAGCATTGGTGACGCTCAAACTCATGGTTTTAGAAGACCTAGGAAGGTATGAAGGTTGTTTACTTGATAAATAATGAGACAGTCTTAGTTCATTAATAAGGTTGAAATTAAAGAATCTTCGAGAAATTTACGATGAACTACATATTCCAAATGAAATGCAAGAATTAAAAGTTCTAATACCTTGACTATTGTAAGACATGTAAGCAGGCTTCATGAAGCTAATAGCATCGCGTACAGTTGTCTTATTTGATTAAATTCATCTACGCCACACTTGAAGAATGTGGAAAACTGACCGTTTTCTTAGAGCGTTTTGGAATCAACAATAACCACTTCAATGCATAGTGCTTAAGACGCAGGCATTATTTTTTGTTCACACTTGTAATTAGAAATAGTTTTTGGACGTTTACTAGAACTTTTTATTCGATTTGCTTAAGGGCTGTATCTTTGTAAATCACAAGTTTTTTCAATTTTGATGCATCGTATCAAAAGCAGAAATTCTTTTTGCTAACAAAGAGTATACAAGTTTCTTAGAAGTTAAGCTTCTGGAGGCTAGGATATTTATATATATATTTATAAATATATATATAAATATATATATATTTATATATATATTTATATAAATATATAAATATATATATATATATATATATATATATATTTATATATTTATTTATATATATATATATAT
>BMAW01002091.1:64996-88819 GCA_019974015.1 Nephila pilipes | reverse complement strand
GATGTCCTCTCTCTGGCGATGTGTACAATTTTGAAGAGGGCGTTGCCATATCAGGTGTCATCTGCGTCATTTTGCTGAGGTTCAAAACTACAACGTCCGTGGCCAATAATCCTCGTGTTGCTTCTAACTGCGACGTTAATAAAGCAATCAATGATATTCCCCCCCCCCCCGCACTTAGACCTTCCTAAATGTTGTACATTAAGACGCGCCGCTCAAGAAACTAATTTATTCATCTGTCCAGACAAAAAGGCAGTCAATAAGAGGAGACATTCGTTAATTATTTAATTGCTTATAACTAGTACCCGAAAAATATATGAATGGGAAGTCACGAATACCTTCGATAGGTAGAAAGATGGTATTTTTCAGTCGGGGGATGAAAAAAAAAAAAGATTAATTAAATATGCAATGCTTCTGATTCCCGGAACAGAAAAGTTTTAAAAAGGTGATACTTTGATGTCTCTCCGTTCTCACGAAATAAAAAATAATCGAACCCATGTGAAATTTCGAGCTCCATTGTCAAGTCCTGTATTGTTATTCGTTTGTGAGTTTTAGACTATCAAAGGAAATCAACTGAAAAGAGAAGGACTACCTAAAGTGGATGCACATTCTGTGAATGGGTGGGAGAGAACGAATCGGTCTTTGAAGCTTCTTTCTTTCTTTTCTCTTAATAATAATAATAAAAAAAAAAAACACGTTCAAACAAAACTTTTCCAGAGTGTGAAATCCTCACCGAGTAATCCGTTGTATACGTTTAACAAAGTTGTCCTTGATTCGGAGTTGTTATGTAAAATGTTACAGCAAATAAAGTAAGAAATAGCGAGAGAGGAGGCGACACTAAGTCGAAACACATACGCTCATAGTGCATCCACCCTCCTTTTTGTGAAGCAACTCCCTCTCTTTCCCACCCGCTCGTTTTGAGTAATTTTTTCGCTGTAGGCAACCGGGTCTCTTAATCTATACATTGCAAGTAGATAGTCAAAACAACCCTTCTCTGTAAAACGCCTGTAGATTGTTATGACGTTGGCTCCCAATTTCGCTATTCTGATCTGAAATGAACTTCTAAAAATTGTTGCAGAGAAAAGGTGGTTGTAAATGGGTATCATGCTTTAAAAAATTAGGAATACAAAAAGAAAAAACCCGTTTAACCTAAAAGTAATACATTACTATGGGGAGAGATAGAAATCATCTGATTCAATTTTGATCCGTATGACTGAGAATTATTTAACATTTCTTGACTATTGAGTTTACATTTATAATTCGAATTCTTTCTTAAGATACAGCAACAACTCGAAATCGCTTGCACTTTAATTTGCAGCATTTACCGTCGTCTTTTTTTTTTTTTTTTTGGCTGTTGACCATGACAAAGTAAATAAATAAATAGAGGAAGCCGAACATTTCACTAAATTAAGCTTTTCGAAAATTCATCTATATAGGAAGTTGACGAGTGCAACAAATGAGCATGGGAATTTTAAAAAATTACGCGATCTTTTTTACAATTAATCGATCAAAAGAAAGAGGGTAATGAACCAAACTGGAATGGCCGATTCTACAGCAAATTCTATTCTATTAAATGATCATTCTAAAGTTTTTTCTGGTGCTCTTCCGCTGATCCGAAGCGGTTTTGTTTTCGCCCTGTATATTCGTTAAATACGAAATTTTCCTCTTTTAACTTGATCGGAATTTTTATGGTCAATCGGAGATAGAACTCTGTTTTTGTCTACATACATGAAGCAAACCTCACAGTCACTCACTCAGCATGCTAAACACGGATAAATTTTTATAATTCGAAATGAATTAGGAGAAAATAATCGGAATAATGTATTGATTAAAAAGGAAAATTATACAGTTACAATGGATCGTGATACTTTAAAGTAATCGTGTAATTTTTTTCTAAATTTATTATTTAATTTACCATCCTTGTTTCCGATTCTTCACAGTACGTAAACACCTTTGGTGTCCGAATTCATATAATTCTAAACTGTTTGCTTCCAAGTTTCGTATTTAAACAATATCAGTCTGAAGGGAAAATCCAAACTGAATAGGATTCAGACGAGCATCGTTCCCATTCAGGTCACAAACAAATGTCAACGACATGGATGTAAACAAAAGTGTTGCTTCGTTCCGAACAAAATAATTTAATAATTGTCCTACATGTTCCGTCGGCAAAGAAACCTCATCATTGTGCACTAGCTCTTATTTGTAAAAGTTCTATTACGTGTCCAGGGAGACATGCCCACGCATAGCGATCCTTCTCTAATTTCAACACTCCTTGTCAACTAACCCCCCCCCCCTTCTTTTTTTCAACTTCACGTCTAGACCACAGTTTAATCTTGTTTGGCGCAGCATAGTCATATCTGGCTCTTGCGTCAATAAACTTTACATTCACCCACTCAATCCCCCCCCCCTATTTCTGAGACGTTTATGTCGCAGTTACACCTTGTTTATATATACATATATATGGTTTCTGCGTCATTAAACTTCCCCATAACCTTGGTAGAACGACAGCTCTGTAGGCTCTTCGTTCTCAAAGCTTCCACAATATCCTAACGCGAGGACGTTGATCTATGATAGATGTAAAGTGTCTCAACCCCGCCACACGTTTGGTTCCTTAGTGACATCGGACACGATTGGTTTTGTTAACGTTGCGCGAGTGACTGGCACTTGCGCCATTAAACTCCAAAATGTAGGCTATGCTGCGCCAAACACATGGTTGCACTAGAAGCAACACGAGGGTTATTGGCGACGGACCTCGGTCAAATGACGAGACAACACCTGAGCTGGTAACCCCCTCTCTAAACTTCCACACCTCGGCATCGGACTCGAACCCACGATGCAGCAGAAATTTCTTTAAAAAAGGACAAGTTTTTTTTCTTTCTTCACCAATGCCGAGTAGTACAGTTGAAATGAAACCGGCTTTCTAATGCATTGACCTGGATTCGATACCAAGCCTCATTTTCCGTGGCCAATGTTACTTCTAACGAGGCGATGTTAATATACAATCGATCCTTTTTTCGGTATTCCCATTTAAGAGCTTGCCATTCTGAAAGTGCAGACATCATGAACGAGATAAACTTTAGTGATCTTTTTCTTTCACATGGAGCTTATTGTCTGGGTAAACACGGGTGACGCGCCCGCGGGATACCCTTGCAATCCTTCTCTATATTTTCGACCCAACTTCTTGGAACCAATTCTTACGTTGACCATTTTTACTCATGTCAGATCACAGAAACACTTTGCGCGGAAAAGTCAGGTGTGGCTCTTGCGCCATAACCAACTTTCACATGCATCGAATATGAACCTTCGGGATCTGCAATTTAAAGCAGCATGAGACGAGTCATTTGCTTGGAGTGAAAAATAATTAAGAAATTGACATATGAAGACGATTTATACTTACATAGAATGAAATGATCGACAACATATACTTGCATAGAATGAAGTTGTATAATTATATTTTCATTCTATCATTTCTTATCCTATTATGATTTCTAAAAAACTTGTATTCGTCGAGATGCTTTAATAATTTTTTTTTTTACAATATGAAAGAACGATTAACGATTTTTAAGCACATATTTTGGCTGCTTTCGGGTATACGAAGCAGGTATTTAATTCCTATCATTTCTAAATGCCAAAGGTATAACCAGACGAGTTTAAATGCCCAACGAAATTATTCCTTTAATTTATCAAAGTCTAATAGAGAAATTATCACTTTTCGAAAAAGTCAGAAGTACGGTGATTTAATTTTCTTTATTTCGTAATAGAATTACATACTAATTTTATCTTAATGTGATCTTTAGGGGAAAAAAACGTGAAATTTTGAACATATACATTGCGCAGCGTAGCCATAAACCGCAAATAGAGTACTTATAAGCATTGTTACCTTCTTTTCAGTCCTCCCGTCGGAGGGGTGCGGAAGTTAGGAGAGGGGGAGGGTGCCAGCTCGGGTGTCGTTCCCGTCACTTGACCGAGGTTCAAAATTACGAGGTCCGTCGCCAATAGCCCTCGTGTTGCTTCTAGTGCGACGTTAATAATAGTAAAAAAAAACCCTTCTTTTTCATTTCGGATGCGTGTTTACAATTCGAATTACATTTATTTATATTTTTATGGCATTTTAAGTTCAAACTCGTGCGCGATATTAATAAGTACTTCCACCGCAGAATAGCGCTGCATAGCCACTTATGGTTCTCGCGCCGTTCAAATTTCAACAGACGAAATTTTACACGATAATGTAATCATTACGTCATCAGTTTATCAAATCTCGAACAATCGTTTTAAAAAATCTTTTTGCGAAATACTGAAGCTCGAACAAGAACCCTATTAGTGTGGAATGTAATAATTAACGGTAATGCATTATTTCTTATAGCGGGGGAATGCGATATCTCGAGTCTATTCGATTGCATACTTATGAAAATAAGAAATTTTAAGTATGCAAACGTGAATTGTGATCCAGACGTTTCAAATGATGGAAGCTTCTATTGAACTCAAAACAACTTTTAAATTTAAAACTAAGGCATAAAGTAATTTCGCGCGAGATGAGGACAGTTGATGTTATTTTATACGGGCATTCAAAGAATCTGTAGAAAGTTTCCATTGGCTATAACCATCGGCGCCTCTTCACCCTATCGTACTCTATGCATGTATTTTACTTTCGTATGCAATTCACTGAAATTTATAGGCAATCATTAAAAATCATCCCCAAATTTTATTTCTAATCACTCGGCGGAAATTAAGGCAGGGATGGAAAAAAAAACTTGCGTCTCAAATACTGAAGAACGTAGAGAAATATTTACTGAATTCTCTAATTCATATTTCTCGCAAATTCTATTTGAAGGCTTCTTCACTTTATAAATTTTGTAGAATTATGAACTTTGCGCAACCGATGACAACTAACGCTTTCGACAACGTTAGGTTCTCTTTTAAATTTGAAGTGAATAAGGATTGCAACGCATCCTAACGACTCTTCACACGAAAAATCAGGTACAAAAATAAGATATGACCGTCTCTGAACCCCCCACCTCCTTTTTCTTTTCATTTAATCTCAACTTGGTAAAAATAGAGTATTTTTTTTATTTACTCTGGATTAAGAGATACGAAATAAATATCTTGCTCAAAGACTGCATAGTTTCAATCGTACAGGATGTGAAAACATTTTTAAATCTCTGGCAAATAGATGTTTCTATCCGATTCTTATTTATGACTCTGGCATAACTTCAGCCGGCCATTTCCAGAAGCCTAAGAGGATTAAGCAACACACCTCAAGGAATTTTAATTAAGCTACTTCACTTTCTTTCTGCTCATCCAAACGTTCAAATTCGTTTTCCCAACTCAAACGCGATTGATATGTTTATAATAAAAAGCTTGGACGATTTACACATTCCTCTCCAATGCGCCTTCTGTTTATATTTCAGACTCCCTACAAAGAGCAACGTTTCGGTGCACCCGATTTTTCCCCCCTCGCCCCGATTGAAACCAGAAATATGCTGATCTCGCTTTTCGCAGCGTCAAGTAGCCGAGGTAGCCTAGTGGTCAAGGTTTCGGTTTCGTGGCTGGCGGTTTTCGTTCAATCGCGGGTTCGATCCTTTGGCCGCCGTGTAGCCGGGGCTGATGCACGTTAAATCTGTCGGGGCCCAGCTCAGGTGTCGTCCTCGTCACTTGATCGTGGTTCAAAATTACGAGGTCCGTCGTCAATAGCCCTCGTGTTGCTTCTAGTGCGACGTTAATAAAAACTAAACTGAACCAAATTTCGCAGAGTCAAAACAACTTGGGCGACCAAATGAATATCATTTCTCTTTCTTTTTTTTTGCAATTCGTTGTTTGCGAGTTGAATGGGTAGATATGTTTCATTCACGATCCAATTCGTTCTGTGAATTTTTATTTATAACAGAGCATTTACATCAAACTAAACGCGCTTCCCTTCAGAATAATGATGATAAAACAGCATCTCCTATGTATTTTTACAGTATAGCTCTTTTTTTTTTAATGGGTTCCTTTCATTCGAAAGGTTCGGCAGAGATAACATTGAATTCATTCTCACTCTAATATACATTTAATTTATTATCTTACAACTTTCTGCCAGCAACTGCATAGGAAATTAAGTCGGTCATCCGGATAAAATTCCATATCTATGAGCATTTAGCCCTTTTTCAGAATGAAAAAAGTTTTAAGCCTCTCAAACGATGTCCCGTTTCTTTATTATTCACTTTTTACATAAATATTTCTTTCCTCTTATCTTTCAATTCGTGTAAAGGGTGAGGGAAATGAATTCCGAGAAAGAAATTAAATGGACAACCATAGATCCCTTTCCGGTGGAAGAAATCTCGGAATCAGTTTGAAGGGGCTGGTGACGCGCTCCCGAGGTGCCCTAGTCCCCACTCACAATCCACGTCTTCATTTTTCTTCTGTTTAGTTTACGGCTTCACCCCAGTTTTCATTCACGATCCTAAAATAGAACCCATCCATTAAAACAGCTTCGAAAATATGTGCAGGAAAAAGCAATGTTGAGATTGAAAAAGTTACCTCTCCGAAGGTCTCGAACGAACTCCACAGCCGATCGCCCCATTTAACCTGTGTTTTATTTCTGTTAGAAAAAAAAAATATTTTTAAGTAATTACTTTTCAATGAGCAAAACTTAAAAAATGACCCCGGGAAGATCATTTTCAAAGAGGAAAGCAGTATAGACATGGGCTCTATTCCACGCTAGGATTGTTCATTTACGTCGCACTTTGACGAGAGTTACTGTCCTCGTCATTTACGTCCATGGTAAAATGACGACACCCGAGCAGGCACCCCTCCTCTCAAAACTTCCGTACCACGCCAACAATAGCATCGACAGATTAAATGTGCATCAGCCCCGCTACTCGGAGGGTTCTTCGAGACATCGGGACTGGAACCCTTTCATTTGACGGGAAACAATCGTGCCCAGTCGGTCACCGTGTTCGCGTTTTCCCTCGTCACTCGAACGGGACAGTAATGGAATAGTTTCAAGAGTTATACTTCAGCCCAATAAGAGTGAAAGCAATCCATTCTATGTTGTGTCTTTCACGGGATCGAAACGAGACAGACACATTTTAATTTAAACGCTATATGAGAAATTACCTCAAAGGTGACGATTCAAATGTGAAAGTTAAATTTGGGGGAAATAAATTATTCCACGGATATACACAATGAAAGATGTTTTACACGTTTATATTAGATTTAGTTAAAAGTAGAGGTGGCGGACGAGCCAAATATGGCTATATTGCGCTAAAGTGCATCTGTTGTTCAAGCGTTAGGAATGGAAAGTAAAAATTTTGATGTCGTCATCAACCATCGTCACAACTAATACGGTAAACATGATCCTTCCCCCAGAAAAAAAAATTAACTGAAAGTAATCGGGGGGGGGGGGGGCAATTTGTACATTGCTCATATTATACTGAAATTTCTAAACGGGGGTAATTTTAAATATTTTTCCTCAAAAAGGGATTTCCTTATTACCACTGGATATGGAAACCTCAACTTTAAATCAAGGTGAGTCCCTTTCTTTCTTTTTAGAGAGTATTAGTGTGGACACCATTAAGACAAATTCCAACACTTCAAAAGCTAGAGCAAAATACTCTTCCCTAAAACTAGAGGAAATTAAAAATGATCTAGCTCAATTCAATAACCTATGCAATTCCTGAGGAATTGCCAACTCCAACCCAAAACCAACCTTCCGCCAAACAAAGGGGCAAATTTAGCCTCAGAATCAGTGAAAACAGCCAAAAACAGATGACACTCTGCTACAATAGATGACCAACCACCTGAAATAGAAGTCGATGATGAGCCAACACTTGATGCCACACCACTCCGACCCCTCTTCACCCCTGCCAAAACCAGAAAAAAATTCGAAAAAGAACAAGCAAGCAAGTAAACCTGGCCCTGTGAAACCAGCGACTCCACAACCAAGCACCAGTGCTACCGCGGCACAACAGACCCTCCCCCCCTCAAGACCACCTCTGCATCACCCATTACCATAGACAATGTTACTTATTCAACAGCACTCCTGAAAGAACATTCAGCCTTCACCTATCTACTGAAAAAGCCATGAAGGTTATAATTAGAGGAATGCCCGGTGACACGCTTGTTAAAGAAATCATTGATGACCTCGCCGCCAAGAACTTCCAAGATAAATGAATGCTTTGCCAGCTCAATAAGCGTTCTGGACTTCCCAGGTCTCTGTTCCTGGTCTTCCTCCCGAAATCAGAAGAAAATAAGAACATTTATAACGTTATAGAAATATGCTTCAAAATAGAAGCCCTGAAAAAGAAACTTGGACCCCCATAATGCTACCGGTGCCAGGGGTTCTTCCATAACTCCTTGCACTGATACAGACGCCTGAAATGCGCCGGTGAACATCTCACCAGACTGTGCCAAAAACCAAAATGCTGTCACTGCGAAGCCCACCACCCAGCCAACTTCCTTGGATGCCCAAACATCCAAAAAATAAACCTAAACAGAAGCAGGAAATGAAACAGAAACTACCACCCAACCTCCGGTCATTGATACTCCTCGTGTAATTAATGTCTGGGAAGAGTGATTGAAACTAAAAGCCGCTTCAATCCAAGCACAGCAAGCTTAGACTTCCACACCAGCCCCAGCAGTGCTCACCACTTACATTCCTCCTGCCCCAACGCCATCAGCTCCCTCAAACAACCTCTCTGTGTTGTCTGCCCAGCTGAAAAACCCTCAAGTCCAGGAAATGTTCTCCACCATTAAATCATTCATCCAAATATCCACCTCAAATATGACAAATTTATGGCTTGTGTCAACCTCCTAGACATAGACTCCTCCTTCTAGATGACCAGTCACAACATAAATTTTTCTAACTTACACATTATTTCATAGAATGCCGATGGGTTTCATAGAAAACTTCATTCGCACCAATAACCCGGGCATCCTCTGCCTCCAGGAAACATTCCTGAAGCCCTGCGACCCCTAAACTTTGCTAACTACACTACCCGTAGATCTGACCGCCTCACCCACAAAGGGGGAGGCCATCATCATTAAGAATTCAATAGTCCATCACAGAATCAATATCAGCACCACCACCTTTGAACAAACTACCATAAATATTGACCAAAACAACTATCTCACCATCTGTTGCATTTAACCCCCCCCCCCCCCCCAACTACATCCCAGAATCAGACATTTTCCGCAATAGACCAAAATGCCTCATCATAGAGGGACTTCAAATCAAAACACCACTGGAACCCTACCTCTCGTGATAACACGTCGGGCAGACAACTCTACGATTACATTAATAGCTCAGACTTAAAAATTTCCACACCCTCCTCTCCCACCTGGATTACCTCCTGTGCGAGATTTCATCATGCCTCTCGTCCGGCCTAGACATTACTGTCGAAACCAAGCCTGATCTCTCCAGCGACCAGGAGCCGGTCCACTTCAATGTGGATACCCAAAACTTCACCTCTCCATTTCCCCAACACCTACCAGTTTACCAACTGGGACACTTATCAACAAAACCTCCACCACTTCACCCCAGGAAACCCTATCATCAATAATATAAATGACAATAATTCAATCTCTTCCCTGACCTTCTCAATAAATGCAGCACAAACAAATTCAAAGTTATCCACTCCACCCCCTCAACCATCCCCCCAGCACTCAGAAACAAAATTATCGGAAAAAATAGGCAACGTAAATTCTGGCATGAAACAAAGATACCCCCCCCCATAAAACGCTCCTCGACAAAATGCAGAGAGAAATAAAATAAAATAAAAAAGAACTCCACAGAGACAATATCATCAATAATCATCTACAAACTGCCTTAATCGAAGACAACTCCTTACATAGACTCGTCAAAGCTAACAATTATTCCCCCCTCATTGGAAATAATGGTTTTGTCCGTGACAATCAAGATAAGGCTAATCTTTTTACGGCATCCCTTGAAGAATCGTTCATGGTCAACGAGGAACCGGAAAATTAAAATCATACCGCGAAATAGTGGAAAACACAATTACCGACTATCTACAATCACCCCCTGACGAAAGCATTCTCTCCCACTGAGGTAATGGAAATAATCCTAAAACTAAATAGTAAAAAAGCCCCTGGGCCGGACAAAATCAGAAGCTTCGCCATCAAATCATTCCTCATCTTACAAAAAATTTTAACAAGTGCCTTATAAATAACTACTTCCCTGGGTCCTAGAAGCACACAATTATCTCAATGATCCCAAAACCCATCAGCATCCACTCAACCACTGACCCATCAGCCTCATTTCCTGCATTGGTAAAATTTTTGAAAAAAATTCTCAATAGCTTCACTGATTCAAACGATATCATCCTCTACTGGCCACCAACAAAATGTCAAACATTCACATTATCAATAATCTGTCCAAGCCAGCTGTCCTCAGCGCAGTATTTTATCTGCAATTTTATATCTATGACTTCCCCACAAGTAGAGGTCTGCGGCAATTCTCACCTGCTATAACTCAATCCTCGAAGACTAGCTCTCCCTTTGGAAATAGCCATCGACGCAGACAAGTCCCACGCAGTCCTTTTTTCCAGAAGCAGATCAATAGATTACCCCCCCTCTCCAATTACATCGAAGGGACCAACAACACCATCTACCTCGGCCTCCACCTCGATAGTACACTCAACTTCCAGGACCACATTCAACTGATCTCAGAAAACGTTTCCGCTAAATTTTACCCCCTTCGAGCATTGTTGGGCAAAAAATCTATAATCTTTCCCTCCAAATCAAAATTCTCATTTACAAAACATACGTTCTCCCAAATCTGGGAGTCAACTGCCAAAACCAATAGCAGTCATATTCAAAGAACCCAAAATATATTTCTCCGCTCAATAGCCCAAGCCCCCAGATACATGGCATAACGGATTCCCTGCACAAAGAACTAAATGTCCCCTCCATCCCCAAAATCATCTCCCAACTTTCATAACACAATTCCCAATCATTATGTAATAGCACCATAAAAAGTCAACAAACCTTCCTTGATCAAACAAACCATCTCTCATGACTAGCAACCACACTAGAAGCTCTTTGAAGAAAGTTACAACTCGGTACTTGATTCCTTTCTCCCCAACGTTCCAAACCAGCTGTTGACCTCATTCCTCAAAACGATGTCCTTCCCCTTCAGTTGCGAGGACGCCCCGCACTGCAGGCAACTTTTTCCTTTCCTAATCAGCTGATCCCTCCTTTCGCTTTTCCCCCACCTAAGCAGGCCAATTCCTCCCGACCTCCATCGTCAACTCATTCGAAGCAATTGTTTAGTCGCTGGATTTTCAAATACGTAGTATATCTACTTATTCTTGGATTTTTGTCCATTCACCGCATATGGATTACTCTTACTACTACGCGATACTATGGATTACTTTTACTACTTCACATTAGGAGTTAGGTGCCATCCTAGATCGTTTGATTGTCGCGAAATAGACCAACAACATCGTTCTTTCCCTCCCTTGGGATGATCATTAGCGAGGGAAATGCGATTCATTTAACAGACGATTGAAAAACGTCACAGTTTACTTTAGCAGATTCGAAAATCTTATAGAAAATAAAATATTTATTCCCTGACAATAAGAAATAATAGCACAGGATCTCGCATTCAAACCCCCTCCCCAATTATTTCGTCGTAATTGATGAGATGACAACTTTTCGCGGCTGTGTAAGTGGAACGAGCCTCCTTTGCGGACAAGGAGGAAGAAGCGGTTTCTATAAATACGGAACGCGCCATTGAAATCATTCATCCAAGTCACATGCAGTCCCTCCGACACAAAAGAATTCCCCCCCAGTTGTCAGGGACGAAATCGATAACAGTGCAGGTGATAAGATGCGCGGGGAATGAGAAATCGAAACGATCCCCGAAAATGGTAACATCCATCGGAAAATACGAAATTTCATCTCGGGGGCACGAAATGCAAAACTTAAAATTGACCTACACATCAGTTCTTTCTTTTTTTTAAAAAAAATAAAAATGCCCTCTTTTCTCGTTGTGCACCCATCGGGAAATATGTTATTTCAAAAAAGAAGCCATGCAATGCGCTGAAATAGATGTTCTCGTTTCTGAACCCGAAGGCTCACTCGTTGAAGGGACGCATCACTCGAATCCTCTCGATCATCCAAAAAAAAAAAAAACTGTTCAGTAAGAGATGGCTCAACAAGAACCAAACGGGAAATGAGCTTTCAAATGCAATTCATCTTAGCTGTAACGCTTACTATTGAAAAAGACTACCCATTTTTAAAAAAATTAGTCCATTGGACCATCTCATTTCGCCTGGTTTCAAACAATGCGGCGCCACACGACTCCGCAAGAGCTTCATTGTCTGCTGGAATCGAAGCAACCCACATATCATGGACGGACTCGAGATCGCTTTGGCGACTTCCGTGATGGTACCGTCATCTTCTGCACCCGATCCTCGGAACAATTCAATCGGATTCAAATAAAACAGAAAGTGACATTATCGTATAACCTGCAAAGATGAGATCCTCTTTGGAATATATATATATATTGGGAGGGGGGGGTGCATATCGACACTGCCTTGACGGAAGCAAGTTTAAAATTTAGAATTACAACACGATAAATACGCAAAATCAGTCGCACCAACTCGCTTTGGCTAGTGCTCCGCCTCCACGATCGATTTCGCCCTAATCCGGAACTTTCATTGGCCGTGGGATGTTTCCTCGATTCCCGTGCTCGCTTCAGACCCCAATCCGATCATCTGAAATTTTAACACTAACATGCAAGTTGCTATTAATGAAAGAAATGTCTTCAAAAACTGGGAACTTTTCAGAAGAAAATTTAAACACAGATGAAATGGAAGAGAGAATCACACTGGCTTCAAAACCAGTTAACACTAGCAAAAAACTAAGAAAAATTTGGCAATACACCCCGAGTCCCGCTGATAAAAACATCCGTATGAATTTCCAAAACACCGTTAAAACAAGAGTAAACGAATTCACACAAAAATCGCGGGAAGAAACCCCACTGGGGGATGTCTAAGGCTCTACGTAAGAAGAGAAATCCCGTTTCGACCCTTAAATAGTATCGCTCTTTCTATCTTGAAAAAGCAAATTCACTTGAATATCACAATTCAAGTGAAATCCTAAATATGACATAGAAACACTCGATGTCCTTCACAACTTCAGGAAAATTCAGAATAACTTCGCCCATCTTAAATAGAAAAATAGACTGAGAAATTTAAAAAAAAAAGCTCCTGGTAATGAAGGAATTACAAATGAAAGGATCACCGATATCTTAAAAATAGGGCATTTCCCTCAGTCTTGGAAAAATGCATCTGTAATACCCATTATTAAAGATCTTACCCGCCCTGATAGTTACCCACCTATTTATTCTCAGTAAAGTAGTAGAAAAAATCGCACTGAACAATTATTTAAATTCCTTTCGACATCCTGATTCATGAACAACATGGATTCAGGGAAATACTTTCTACACTCCAGCTGCTCCGTGTCATTGAACGCGTAAAGGCCGGTTCGAATAATGGAAAATCTACAGGTCCTTGACATACAAAAGCACGAAGGATTGCTTTTTAAATTAATTAAAATCAACCCCACCCTCGTAAAAATAGTAGAGGGGAGAATTAATAACTCTCACTCAAAAAACACCAAGACTACTCGAGGCGCAATTTTAGCTCAAACATTTTCAATTTTCGCGAACCACATCCCAAAAGCATTCAACACAACTCTCTGCACGTACGCAGACGACACAGCGATACTAGCACAGAACAAAGAGCCACTTTTAGTGCAAGACTGGGAAATCGCCCTGAACCCTTCCAAAACGGAGGCCGTCTTCTTTTCATACAAAACCGAAAACACGAGATCTGAAATCACTATATATAACCATAAAATCATCTGGTCTCAACACACCAAATACCTAGGAATAGTCCTAGACAAAATTCACTCAAACTATCAAGAAGTCCAGAGCCACAGCGTGATCGGTTTACCCCCTAATCACTCGCAATTGAAAATTAAGCATTAAAAACCAGACTTACCCTGACCGACAGCTGTGCCGTTTCGCTGCAAAAGCACATTTAAATCAATTAGACAAATAGCAAACGCCAGATGGTTCGTGAGAAACACACTTCCGGTAACTTCCCCACCGCAAAACAATTTATTCAGAAAAAATCTCCAAATTTCTTTAATAATACACCCCTGATCCTAAATTTTTTCTCTCCTCAAACACACCCACAACTCTCGGACCAACTTCTTTCAACCAAACCAAAATTTCTGCTAAAGAAACAAGCAGCAACTTCATGGATCGGCTGAAAAGTCACCCTCTCCCCCCACATTCGTTATTCAGTAAAACTTAGCAAAATCAAGTCTTTCTTAATTTCATGCTTTTTTTTTTTCTTTTCCTACGCAACTTTCACACATTTTAGTAAACAAAATACCATTCCGGGCTGGAAAAAGCCAAAGTCGTGCTCTAAAATTTGTTGCGATATCTTGTCAACGACATCATAAAAGTTAAAGAGAACACTGAACCAGGAATCGGTTTCTCTTCTGGATGGAAACGAATTTAAACCTTTTTGTTTAAAACTTAGGATATCTGTAACAGAATTATTCTGATATTTAGACAATAAAAGAAATCTTCTCTCAAACCGGCAAGGCACGATAAAATCGCTCATCCGGTGAAAATGCAGTTTAGCCACTTGGGGAACTTTTTTCACATTCCTATTCCTCTTTCGATCACAACCGAAACTCATTCAAAAGCACCTTCCAAGTCTCGTTTCTCAATGAACATAACAAAATATCTGCCTTTCATCCTACGATATTTAAACGGGCAACATCTCTTTCCGGTGAATATTCTGATCCAACGAATATCAAAGAGCATCAAACAGTTAGAATTCACGATTACCGATACTCAAAAGGTTTTCATTTCACCCTTATACTATTCAAAACACAAAAATCACGTTAAGGAAAAATATCTTCTGCAAACATAAGGAGCAGTTTCTCCTCGCAACGCTATTCGAAACAAACGATTTCTCATGCACAACCTCGCGGTATCACCACATTTCGGACACTCGTAGGCGGACGAAATCGAACCGAATTTCATAACCCCATCAACAACATTCGTTCCTTTTCAGAAGGTGACAAAGAACTACCCGGCTACCACTGGGACTCGGGGGAAAATACACACGATTATAACAATCAATCCGGCAAGGAAATCACAGTTAATCCTCGATATTCTAGGAATTTCCAAGTTTCACTTTCGAAAGAAGCGCGCAAAAAAATCGAAACCAAGGCGCTGAAACGAAAGGGCCGTTGTTGGCTGAAGAAAATCTCTGATCCGTCAGAAGAAAGAAGTTATTTATTTATTTTTTTTAAAAAAAAAACACCCCTGGAAATTGAATTTTTCCAATTTAAAACTACCTCATTCATTTGACTTGGAAAGGAGCTCTTACAGTTCCTCATTGGCTCACAAATACCGCGAACCTCGATTATTTCCCCTCGCATTCAAACCGTGTTGCGCAAAATATCCTTTCAATTAGGGCTCCTGGCATCCAGGGGAGGAAATAACACAGGTTCCTTTTGATAACCCTACTCTCAACACTGAAACTCTTACCGTAGCCGATGCGAGTATTCAAATAAACCCTGCGAAGGAAAAAAAAAATTTCTTAACCCAAGGGCAAGTAACACTAACATTCAATGGGCATCCCCACCCATAGAAATTTCTCTTGCCACCCACCCTTTCCCTTTCACAGCTGAAACTTTTTCTAACTTGCCTACCACTCGATTTTTGCTACTCCCATGGGGGATAATTAAAATTATTCTCACAACATTTTAGACGGGTTGAAAAGGCTCCTCATCGAGCTCCCGTGAGTCATTTAAAAAACAACATTAAAATCTACACTATAACAGACTCTGCCTTCACACAGTAGCGCTCAAAAGCACTGTTTGGGCAGATGTCCCATCCTACGGATGAGGTGAGCATCATTAGATACGATTTATTTAACTAGACTTGGAAAGAGTCCAGGATTGTCTCTCAAAAACCGCAATTGATAAGCATTCTTTCAAAGAACTGGGCGAACCGCAACATTAAAATCGCTTCCGATCCATGAATTCAAAACGAAATTTACTCTTACCTTATTACTTACTTGGAAGTAGCACAAAACATTCAGTTCATTCTGCCAAAAATAAATCATCTTTCAATTACCCAATATATACAAGATCAAAGTATACTATTCACATAGGCACTCTTAATAAAACCTATGCAAATTCTAATTGGTTACGCTTACAATAGGAGAGAGTCGTATCATATTACACTTTCACACATTTTTACAAGACGAATGAAATGGACATAAGTACACATTAATAAAACAGCATTTCATTTCACAAAAAATCGATGATTCAAAAAAGATTAAAATAACGAATACATGCACTCTTTACAATCTACCAATTCTAATTTCATACACCTACTGTACAAGGCAAATAACTCGTATTTTCTTACCCATTCACATTTAAATGGTAAGAGACAAATAACAAAATCACATAAAGGAAAAGAAACATAACACAATTTTGTGGAAATTACTTCTTTTTAGGAAATTGAAACGTACAATACGTTTGATTAAAAAAAGAACACATAGCACAAATACTCTCCACATATCTGCCTTTAGTACAAATTATCAAAATACGTACGAATAGGAATCTGCAAAAACATTACATTTTATTGAACAATTTCGTAGCTCCCAAACATCCTGAGCATTTAAATTTTTTTTATAAAAGTGGACAAACTATAACGATGTAGCAACGGAGACATTTTTTTACACATGATAAAGAATAAATTAATGCTTAATAAAGACCATCTAGTTCGGGAACACTAGCATTTTCAGTACAATTAATTTAAAAAACAAAAGTAACAATTTCCAACAAAAAATTCTTGTCTTTCTGAAAATAAGTCGGCTTGTTTTCCAAACAAAACCACACACACAAAAAGGATTTCGAAGAGACATCAATACCATTCTCTTACATACTATAAATGCAAAATATCGAAGAGTCCTTCGAAGTCACATTTTATTACTCTTTTCTCATTATAAAAACACAATATAAAGGGACATAACAAATGTACATTACTAAAAACATTTTTCAATCAAGTTTCTTAGAAACGACTCCACTTTATGGAAATGAAATATACAACATTAGTGGACGCAACTCAAAATACCATTCACATAAGTATCTCATGATTAAAAATTTCATTTAGTCTCCTCAAAAATTACACATTTTTACAGGCAAACTTCAGTTTGAACTGAATTCGAAACAGTTTTTTTTTAACCAAATGCTTTCGGTCTGGAAAATGCATTCCAGTTTCAAAATATACACTACTACCTATCGTGAAAACAAACCATGTAGCATTTTTAAACACATAGATAATGTGACAAATATTATAAACAACATTCAGTTCAGTACGATTTGTAACACTTAAGCATTTTCGTTTCAGTATCACATCCAAATTGAAATACCATCGCATGAAATGTCATTCTTACAACTACGATATGCGGTGTGATTACAAGAATGTTTACCAGTATCTCGATACACTCTAGAAAAGTGCATCTACAAGCATTTCTTACAAAGCAATGAAATAGTTTATTCCAAAATGGAAATTTTACACACAGAAAAACAGAATTATATAAGCAGTCTATACTGGTTGCGTACAGATAACATACTGAAAAGAAAAAGAAACACACATTTAAATTCTCTAACTATTTTTTTTAGATCAAGGACATTGGAAACGTATTCAATGCATGGCACACAATTCAAATAATTTTATACACTCATTTTAACATTCGTAATTTTTCCATGTTACAAACACTCGCTTACCAGGGAGGTTCCGAAACTCACTTACCCGGAAATGTTTATATCTCAGCGAGACCGAAAGAAGAACTGGAAACACACTCACCGTTGTATGTTCTTTAGGTTTTGAAGCTTTTTTTTTTTTGAAAGCCTCCTCGGCCGTTTCTCTCAAACACTTGGAAGGCCTCCCGAGATTTAATCTAAATTCAGAGTCGATTCTCGTTCACACTGCAACAGCTTTGCTGTAAAGTTCTGCGCCCACGGAAGGTTTGAAGCGGCAGCACATTAAAAAAAAAAAAACTTCTAATCGATTCGACGATCAAATCCTGAAACAGCCCTTTACTCGGTGTCAATTTCGCAAGCACAGGAAGAGGAGAAACTTCCTTATCACTGTATGGAGAACTCTGTGAATTTAGACATGAATTGAAAAGAGAGTAGATAAGAAATATAGATGAGTTAATTTCTTAAAACTTGATTTTTTCCAAGTGTCTTTTATTTCACGAATGTAATCAAAATAATTTTTTTGAAATAGAAATAAAAGGACAATACGTCGGGAGAAATATTGCGAAGGATAACGATAGCCGGTGGGGAAAGGAGGAGCTTCTAAGTTTGAGCAAGATTGGAAAGGTTCCGGAGAATGAATTTCATGGAAAGGATCAGAATTTCTGGATGTAGTCTTCACTCCACATGTCAAACACTTGGGAAAATAATCAATATCAATTAGTTTAAGAGTAATCCAGATTTCTCAAAGCAGAGATGGCCTATCCTAACAGGGAATAAAAATCCACAGATGGAGTCACTCCTCAATCGAAGCAGTATAAATAACGTTCGATCCTGAATGTTCTCTGAATAAGCAGAAGTTTCAGTTTCGAAACGAAGGCGCAAAAGATCCGAGCCTCTAATAGGCTAAAAAAAAACTCTTAAGGTAACTAACGAACTCGCGCAAAAAAGAAAGACGAAAATTTTGTCACCAGTTTCGAAACGAAGAAGCAACGAAATGTGATTGGCCTAAAATAACCCAAGATCCGTCGGGGAAAAAAACGGGGAGGGAGAGAGAACCTAAACTTCTAATGGAAATTGAAAAATCAAAAGGGTAGCCATTTCTAAAGACTTCACAGAGCAAGTTAGCCAACATTTGGCAAAAAGAATTCCGTCGCCAAGGGTGATTGGCTGCATTCAAACGAACGCTACCGTCATCAGGAAAATCCGTAGAAACTCATTCGCTACTGGATCACTTCGGAGAACAACAGTGCTAAGATGCGTTGGGTCGCGCGGTCATGGCTGTCGGCGATTGGGATGAACATACCTTTGCGAGCAAATGTTTGCTAACACAATAAAATCAAAATTTCGCTGAAGATCTACAGATATGCACCTAAAACTCCAAATTTTGTAACTTCAAATACTATTATAGATGACTTGCTTGTGAAAAAGAATACAAATGAAAAAAACACGCTAACAAAGTATTGAACAGCTAATTAGTGTCAAGTTAATGGCATTTCTTCTCCACAACTAGCTTAACCGAATGAAACTTTATTGATAATAAAGCCGAACTTACCTTCACTACTGCATAAAAAAAAAAAAAAAGATGCGCTGTTTGCAAAAGCCTCGTAGTCGGATTATAAATAACATTTATTTTTCATCTTGATATAAATCTACACATTGTTAGGAAAAACTTGGAAAAAGCACACATGATTTTTGTTCATTCTTCCCAAGACAGGTAGGCCACTCATGTCGTAACGGATATTAGAAGGTTTTGCATTCCTCTTCGATTCCCGATAAAAAGTAAAGAGGGGGAAATCACGTTTTCTGCAACAATTTGATATGGGGAATAGTTTATGTCGTCGTGTTTGGGCGGGGTAGAATATTTTTACAATATTGGATGATCAAGTCGTTTCATTTCACGTTCGAGTACAATCATAAAATTCTGGGAATTTCGATAGGATACAACGTTCACCGAGAACGCGTTTAGAGCAAACTAAAAATTTTGCAATAACTTCGTCTAGCGGTTTAACAATTTTAGAAAAGTTAGAACTATCGATTTTAAGAATGGTTTCTTCTAAATGAGTAACATTGAGCAAGGCCGAGATGAAGAAAGTTTGGTACTTACTCGTCGGGAAATTCCAAAAACAAGTTGGAGGATGGAGCACCATCACAAGTCCAAAAAATTGACACATCAGTGGAACGAGAAGATTCGGAAATAATATCGGCTAAGAAGACTCGATTGAATGTAGGATGAATTGGAGTCGAAATAATCTGCGAAGAACACTTATTAAACGGGATGCAGGCGGATAGGAGCGGACGATACGCGCCAACCGAGCAGTCGGTTCAGCGGAGAAAGTTCGAGTGCAATGGTTTGGAAAAATCACTGCCGCCAAATCAGTCCCGGAAGTACGTCACGAATTCAAACGTAGGAATTCGAGAATATTCAAAATTTCGATTACGGTTAAGAGTCACGCTCGAAATGAAATAACTTTACAAGATGCTAAACTATATTATCTGTTAAAACTGTTTTCTTCTTCTTCATAAAAATGATTTTGATTATTTCTCATTACTATTTCTTTGCCAACACTGTACTATTCTCTCTTTCGCCATTTTAAAATTTTTGCTCCCATATGAATTCTTTGAAAACTCCGAGAAGATCCAAAATTCAGTTTCACAATTACGTATGCAATATCGGAAATCAGCGCCCCAAAGGGAATTTTCCTCTATCCTAGTCGTTTCGTCAAGAAATCGCCATAACTTGTCTGCCGCGGTTTCTCTTGGCAGTGGTGGATATCAGTAGTAGTTCCGCGTGACGATCAGAGAGGGCGTTACCTTTTTCCCGGTGCACTGTCACCGCAGCATTTAATCCATTCGACTGTAACTTTCATTAATAAACAGAGATGGCACCACGATCGCCGACTTCTCTTCCATACTTTCTCTAAAGTAGGGGTATTCAACCTTTTAAACTTTGGGAAACCCTTCGAGCTTACTATTTTTTGAAGGAACCGCTTCCTCAAAAAGAAGAAAAATAGGATATCAAAGCTTTACTCTTCTCAAATTTACAAAATTGTTGTTGCATCTCTATTTTATCACAACGGAAACGTCTTGATAACGAAGGGAAATGCCGCTAATGGTGTTTTTTTGGTTTTCTAAAATATATTCTGTGAATAACAAGCAACTATATTTTAAATTACAACAGATTAATAAAAAGAAAAATTTTAACTACGTGGTCGTGATTTTTTTTTTTTATTATTATTGCAAAGTATTTTTACGTCTGGAATAATTGTTGAAATCTGCAACCCAAAGTCATCCTCAGCATCCAATCTGTTTTCAAGATTTTCGCATCCATATGTTGGAACATATGATATTAGACGTTTTTGTTTGTAAGTAGAAATGAAAAAGTTAATTTAGTTTTTCGAGTCTGTGCCAAAAGTATTACCTTCGGTATTATAAACTCCATTTCCTTATCGTTACGCTTACTACGTGCATTATTTTTTTTAATTGAATCTTGTTTTTTAAGTGAAGGCTTTCTACACTTGGGGAAATTTCGTACTCTTTCACAGGTAATTGTCAGCTATTAAAAAGCTGAATTCTTAAATGCAGCAACCGTCTTTCTTTTGAGAAATATAGCTACATTTATAGTAAAAATTTCATGCAGTTATGAACTTTGCATAATTTTATTCGATCACTTCGGGATGTATTGACTTGAGGATTAGTTTTCATGCGTGCCCTCTGTTGCTTTATTTCGACACTCTCTTTGTGTATGATCATAACTGTAAGGATTTAGATAGAAAATAAATAAAAAAAAACTTGCTTACACTCCATACGGAGACAGAGAAAATTTCATGATTTTTAATGAATTTATTTCTGAATAACTCTTCTGAAATATTGAAAATTTCTTCGATAGGGACTGTTTAGGGTATTTGTTAAAAATTGCAGCGAATATGAATTGGTCCAAATACCTGATCAATGTTGCAACAAACTATCACACGTTCATTAAAACGGATTTTGATTCCATGAAGATGGAGACTTCTGGATTCTCTTAAATGTATTATTTCTTTATACAATTTTTAATGACTCGAATTTTCTAGACAGATGCACACACACACATCCTGCGAAATTATGTATTTCAATGAGAAGTTAAAACGTAGGATTGTATGTTAACGCAATGTAACCGGTGTGATTGTTTCCATGTAGCAATTTCTATTTTAAATAGGTATTAGTTTATTTTATTAAAATGAATTGATGTTTCTTCTCCAAAATAATTTTACATGTATCAGATAAAAATCAGATTTAATAAATTTGCGGACTCTTATTTTAATGAAAAGCTATTGATACATCATTATATTACTAATAAATATGACGTATAAGATTTCTCTTTGTCGCTTCTATGTTAACGAATTTTAGGTTTTCCTCTCCATATTCAATGCAAGTGCAAATGCGAATTTATGTATTCGGCACGTTTTGTCACAGACTTGAATATTTCTTAATTTAGTGTATTTTCTTCTAATTTTTTTTGTTTAGTAGAAGAATTATATTTAGGTTATTCGTTTTTCTGAGAGGGAAAGACAATAAGAATACATAATTAAAACGGGTAAGGCAAGAGACGTAGCTCCGCCTTCTCGATTACAATGGAAGAGAGAGAATTTTAACTAACCTTCCTATTTACAGTGGTGATTTCTCCAGATCACTTGGTAACTCACTAGGTATAAAATGAAGGAATATTAATTTTATATCTCTCTCTGTATAGAAAGCAAATACAAATTATTTTACTTTTCTAAATGCGATATAAATATTTGTATATTATCTTAAATCTCAAAGAAATACAATTCGAAAAGAAAAACTTAATTACATTTTGCTATTTCAAAGAAATTAAATTTAAATAAAGGAATTGCCGATTTATAACTGTAAGCCCCTCGTTTCTTTCGAAAAAGTGTGCTTTCCTTCAGGGTCATTTCCAACCTTTTTTCTTTTTTTTTTTTAGCTCTGACGCCTATCATAAAATAGGGAATGTGTTTTTGTCTCTTCTGTTGGTGGCTTAAGTGTGTCTTTTGTCTATTCATGTGTGCAAATAAATAAAAAGGTCGCAGGAAAGAGTGTCTGCATCCATCAGCAGCACTTTTATCAATAAATTGGACGTATCTCGCTCCAGAAATAAAACTTCGGCGGCCGGTGGTTTTTCGACCCCGAGAGGGGGAGACAGTTGATGACCTTGATGGGGCAGCGTTGTTTCGAACCCTGGAACAGTGGGTAAGTTGACCGGTGGCTTTTTTTCATGCTTTTACCAACCAGGCTGAAAAGACATTTTTTTTTTTTGGGGGCTGGTTAGAGGCATTCCTGGCGTTTTCAATTTCACTTGGTGTGTTGAGTGTTTGTCATCAATTTTCGATCCGTTATTGCTTCCACTTGCCATCAAGCTAGAAGCTTTGTTTGGGGAATCGTCTCTCACTCGTCCTGCATGCAATATTTAGGCAACTTTGCGAAGGTTTTAACTAATATTTCGATCAATAAGTCACACCAAGTCAAATATTCTTCCTCGCGCTTTTAGGATTGAGGAAAATTCTTTCCTTTCTGACGAACTGTTCCACACAGCGCATGGAATCGTCCAAGCCTTGCTACTCAAGGGAGGTACTATCTTCCTTACTCTCAGGAATAGTAAGTTACTACTTTTAGTCCTAATCGATCTGACAGAAAGAAAGTTTCAATATTTGGCGCACATGTCTTATCTACAATAATTTTTTCAAGTCTGGTTCCCACTCTTTTTTAATAGAATACCTTACAAACTTTCAATGCATTTTGATTTTGTATTTATGTATGATTTTTTATACTCTACAATGTCTCTTTTAAGTAAATTTTAAAGTTAAAATAACAGTTTTAACTAATATTTCAATATTTTCTAATAAACTTTCACCATATAAAACGTTGTTTTTAAAAACGTTTAGGTTTTTATATCAATTATTCTGCATATTCTGTGTTAGCGAGTCGCTTCAGAAACTAATATTTCTCCCTTATTCTCACCAAGCGTTGCAGCTGTGCGTAATA
>BMAW01002091.1:0-64971 GCA_019974015.1 Nephila pilipes | reverse complement strand
TTTTACAACGTTTTTCTGAATTTCACTTGGTGTGTGTGTGTGAGTGTTTGTCATCAAATTTTCGATCGTTAATTTAACCAACTTCCCATCAAGCTAGAGCTTTGAAATTTTGGGAATCGTTCGTACTCGCCTAACAATGCAATATTTAGACGTTTGCGAAGAGTTTTAACTAATATTTCAATAATTTTAACAAGTCAAAATATTCTTTCCTCTCGGCGCTTTTAGGATTGAGGAAAAAATTTCTTTCCCTTTCTGGGAGCACCGGGCACTCCCCACGCAGCATGAGGAATCGTAAACCTTTTGTACTCACAAAGGGGAGATACTATCTTCCCTTTACTATCTCCGAGATAGTAAGGGTTGCTGACTTTTAGTCCTTAATCATTCACAAGAAAGAAAGTTTCCAATATTTGGCGCCATGTCTTATCACAATAATTTTTTCAGAATTCTGGTTCCCATTCTTTTTTTAATAGAATGACTTACAAACTTTCAAATGCATTTTTTGATTTTATGAGTATTATGAATTTTTTAATACTCTCACAAATGTCTCTTTTTAAGTAAATTTTAAAGTTAAAAATAACTAACAGTTTTAACTAATATTTCAATAATTTTCTCTAATAAACTTTGCCACCATATAAAAACGTTGTTTTTAAAAACGTTGGTTTTTATATCGAATTATTTACTTTTGATATTGCTGTTGACGAGAGTCGCTGCAAAACTAATATTTTCCCTTATTCTCAGCAAGCGTTGCAATTAAAAATATTTTATGTTGAAGTAACTGTCTTCAACCAGTAATGTGTGGGAATAACATTTGACGGTTTAAAATTATTCTGATCATGATCTTATTGAGATCAAGGAGAGAACGAGACGCGGCCCTTTCAAAGGCGAGGCCCTGTCCCGGTTAGCCCATGCCTCAAGGCATCCCTGTTCATACACATGAACATATTTTTGTTGTATGTAAAAAAAAATCTCGAAAAAATTTGTAAAGAATTATTCTCAAAATATTTTGTAAATGAAAAGCGGGGTATTCTCAGCTTCATTTTTCATTTTTTTTTTTTTTTCCTCTCAATTTTAAGCTTTGAATATCAACTGATGTAACTTTTAAAAAAATTATCTCACGCGTATTATAAATACCTACTTAGTAAATGATAGGGAGGATTTGAGGCGCAATATCCAAATTTGGATGTTCTGCCCCAAATAATGTGCATCTGTGTTCTAGACAATGGAAAAGAAATATCACCGGTAAAAAAAATGACAAGGGTTTTCTTTCAAACTTTACACTTTGCGTAACATAATTTTTTATACTTTAAATTTCAAGAGCAAAAGGGAACGTTGAGTTAAATTGAATTTATTCAATGATTAGTTTTAATAATTTATTTTATTATTCAACGTTTATTAAATTTATCGTCTAAAATAAATGTGTGTAAAAATTTTCAGCTCAATTAAGCATTATGTTAATGAATTAAGCTGACTGTAATTAAAATTAAAGCAAACGATATATTATAAAACGACTTATTTGATTACTTGGCGAGAAACTTGGAGTGAAACTTAATTCTTTAAATAATTAGTTTTAATCAATTAATTTTTATTAATTATAATAAAATTATCGTATTGTCATCCAAACAATCGTGTATAGAAAATTTCAGCTCAATTGAACGCTATAAAATGCGAAAAAAAAAGCTTTTAAAGTTTTGAACCAACAAAGATTCAAAGTGAATTGAAGAAAGTCCATTAGAAAAAGAGGGGGAGGGGGTAAGATTTGGTTGACTAGGAAGAAGGTTCGAAAATAGAGAAGGATCGCTAGGGTATCCCGGGAGCATGTAACTAATGTTTAACAAAGACAATAAACTCCATAGGAAATTAAAAGATAGCTACAATAACTCAGAGTCATGATTCCCATTCTTTTCTGAAGAAGGTAGACGTTTGAAGATAATTGACCACAAAAGAATGAAGCAACCGTTTTCAAACAAGTACGATAATTTCAAAACTGAACTGAATTTAACGTTGTTTTCAAATACGTTTTCTTCTGCTGTAAGTTATTTATTCTTTGAGATTTACGAAATGAAGATTTTAAGCTCAAATTGGTCTTTAAAAAAAAGGTAATTTTTTTAATATAGTAATAATTAAATTTTTATAAGAAAAAAAAAAGTCTTTAGCATAGTCAGTGAAAAAGAAAAAATTCATTAATTATCATGAAAAAATTCGAAATAAAAACCAACGTTTTTATATGGTGGCAAAGTTTATTAAAAAAATTATTAAAATATTAGTTAAAACTGGTCGCAAATATCTAAATATTGCATTGTTAGGCAAATAAGAACTGTTCCCAAAATTTCAGAGCTGTAGCTTGATGGGAAGTTGGTTAAATTAACAATAGACAATTTGATGACACACTGATACACATACATACAGACACACACCAAGTGAAATACATAACAACGTTAAAACTAACTAAAATTAATTAATCCGGTAAATTAAATGGTTGGAATACAGTTTAGTCAAACCGCTCTTGGAGACAGGAGTTATTTGGCGGTATTTTGCCAAATGTTGCTAAATTGGCCAAAAAAAAAAAAAAAAAAAAAAAAAAAATAAAAAAAAAAAAAAAAAGAAATTTCGCCAAGTTTGGCAATTATTCAAATTGCGCCAAGTGATTGGGCTAAACTGCATTATTTAAAAGAATATGAGTTAAAACTTGTCGCAAACGTCTAAATATTGCATTGTTAGGCGAGTACGAACGATTCCCAAAATTTCAAAGCTCTAGCTTGATGGGAAGTTGGTTAAATTAACGATCGAAAATTTGATGACACACACATCAAGTGAAATTCAGAAAAACGTTGTAAAATACAGTAAACTAAATATTTGATTCATTTTTATATTTAAAGAATATCTTTCAAAAGTGTTTTGAAATAATGTGTTTGCTTAAAATAAAATATTAAAAAAAAACTGTCCGTTCAATAATCATGAATTAATAATTATATAAAGTTTTTATACAATTCAAGTAAGCTATAACACTCCAAAATTTTTATACATGTTATTCTTTTGGAACTAAAACCCTGATTTACTTGAACGCGCTTTCACAAGAAAAGGAAGCTAAGAGAATGTAGTTTTAAAGTTACGAATAGCAAAAAAGTGTATTCCCCCGGAACTAGAGAGGGTTCGGTCATGGTCACGTTAAAATCGGTTGCAGTAATCGGTGTGTGACTCGTGTGAATTCCAACAGACCTCATGGGAAGGGGGGGGGGGCGCAGTGATAGATTTTCAACTTAGTCCATCCTTTGAGAGAGTAATCTTATTGGTAAAAATATCGACCACGTGCAAACAGAAATGCAAGTTTAACTGTAACCTCCGGACTGTTTGTGGGTACTTCAGTACTAAAATTCCTGCATTTTCGCTGGTGATATCTTGTGCTTCAACATTATATTTTGTACAAAAATAATTTCATTGTGTTTTAGGATTCCATTCTAATTAATATCGTAGGTAAGAATAAAACTTATTTTTCATTTTTTTTTTAATATTTATAACTTATGTGTTATATTAGTATATTTATTGTTTCATATTGACTTTAGATTTTGAGTTTAAAACCTATTAATAGTTCATGCGAGTATCAGCGTTTGTATGTTTGCGAAGATAGGGTCTACTGTTATGTTTTGATATTGTTTTAAAAGTAATATATTGTCTATTGATAATGTTTTAAATGTAAAGCCAACTATATATTTACGATAACGAGGTAATATTTGTAAGCTTCAGTCTCAAAAAGGAATATGATCGTGATAATTGGACTGTTATTATTTGGTATGTCTCAAAAATAAGAATTTTTTTAGACAAAATATAGTTTATTTTTTAACGTAATGTCAAGATGATTCTTTTTTTTACTGTTTTAAAAGTAAAAGCAACATTATATTTATGATATTGTAATAACAATTCTAAGCTGTCTGGAAAAAACATGATGATATGTAAGTTCCACATATATAATTTCAAATTTAATAATTAGATAATGATGGGTTAGAATTAAAACTAACTTTATTTCTCCCTTTTTCTATTTTCTTTTTTTTAAAACATTAAGAACACCTAAGTCAAGTGCATTTATCGTTCTCCATCCTACCTCTTCCTGTTTATTTTTCTTTTACTTTTCGAAGTATGTTAACATGAAAAACACACAAATGTGAGTTTTACTTACGTGAATTACTTTTGAGGTTAATTATTTTAATGGCAAATCACATAATGGTATATATTTGATGGCTCATTCATTATGTTATATATATATATATATATATATATATATATATATATATATTAAATAATTAAATTAGCTCATGGAAAATCACGTGTGATTTATTAATATAACACATGGATCAATAAGTCCCGAGACTGTGCGGTCGTTTTTTTGCAATTTCCTCCTTCAAACGCACCAGCAAGTCAATATAATAATCACTGTTGATCGATTTACCTTTTTCGAGGTAGTCAATGAAAATCACGCCATGCGTATCCCAAAAAACTGACGCCATGACTTTGCCAGCTGACTGCTGCGTTTTCGGACGCTTCGGACGGCTTTCGCGAGCTGTGCGCCACTCAGATGACTGCCGCTTCGACTCTGGAGTGTAGTGATGTATCCATGTTTCGTCCATGGTCACGTAACGACGCAAGAAATCTTTTTTGTTGCGAGTAAATAGCGATAAACAGCTTTCTGAATCATCGACTCGTTGCTGTTTTTGTTCCATCGAAAGCAATCGCGACACCCACTTGGAAAAAAACCTTTTTCATGCTCAATTTTTCATGAAGGATAGTAAATACACTTCCATATGATATCTGTGTCATCTCAGCAATCTCACGGAGCTTCACTTTACGATCTTTCATTATAATTTTTGTCACTTCACTCACATTTTCCTGTGTAACGGCTTCCACAGGTCTATCCGAGCGTTCCGCGTCATTTGTGTCGGTACGACCACGTTTAAACTCAGCAAACCACCGACAAATCGTTGCTTTTGATGGACAAGAGTCCGGGTAACATTTTTCAATCCATTGTTTCGCTTGCACGGTGTTTTTACCCATTAAAAAACAATGTTTTATCAGAACACGAAACTCGGTTTTTTCCATTTGTTAAACAAACTACAAAACGACTTTACTCCAACCTCGATAACTCAGCTGTTTCTGGTCCGATCGACTTAAAATTTTGACACGTTTCAATCAAAGGTTAGTACTCTAGAAAGACCTGGTTACTGGTTTACTACGAGCACCATCTCTGGGTTAATCTCGGAACTTATTGATCCATGTGTTATATTTGTAATCAATGCCAAGTAATGTCTTATTTGTTAGTTTTTAAATTTTTAATTACAGTTTGATACAACAACGAAAAGTATTGTTTTTATCACAAAACTATTTTCCTACTTAATTTGTTTACTAACGTGTAAACAACTCTTAAAAAATCTCACCAGTCTGATCCAACATTACGGAGTTTTAATCTCGTTTTTTTTTTCTTTCTTTCTTTCCTCTTTTAATGATTATTTTTTTGGATTATATCAATCCTCTGTACAAACCAAATTTCCTTAAAATCTGTCCAGTAGTTCTAGAGATATTCGACCAAATTGAAAAATTCTCTTAATTTTGAACACCAGTGTATATACGATAGAATGGTGAAATTCGAATATTCTCATTTTTAAGTACATACAAAATGCATTCTTAAACATACAAATTTTAATATATACGTAGAATCAAAAGTTTTAAATTTGTTTTAATAAGATCCCCAAGGCAAACAAATACATATAAATCCATAAATTGTTTGCATTAGCGTTAAAAATTAAACAATATTAAATAATTATTCTTTTTCAGGGCAAATTTATTTCAAGACTTGTCCTTATATAAAAAAGGAAAGTATTAAAATAAATCGATCGATAATTTTAATTCTAAGAAAGTGGTGTTAACATGTTTTATTTATTTTATTGTTGGTTAGTATGAATTATATTGATGGCTAGCATTTCGTCGTCCTGTATTCGTAGAGCTTCAAACGTATGATTATCTAAAGATTTAGATGATATTTAGAGAGATTTGAATCATTTTTTAATCATAAATGTTTACTATTAGCTTTGTAAAGCAACTTTTTTTTTCGTACATTGATACGAGTACTGTGTTGGCAGTTTAACGGAGTCAAAAGACCCTTTAACTCAATTCAAAACAGGAAATACGATAAAATGTTAAAGTTCTTCTGGGGTGGATCTTAATTTGACTCATTGCTTGGTATATGCCTTAATGCATTATTTTTTATCAATATTAACAGGCTGAAAGCAGAAAGACATTTTGTGAAAAGTAAGAAACTGCATTCTTTCTTTCACTTCGAGGTGTGTATTGTCATGACCTTTTGATGGTATATACTTTTGTGTGATTTGTCGAAGATAGAATCTACCCCTACGAAACACCACAAACACCAGAAGAATTGCTGGGAACATTCCCTGCTTTAAATTCGAGAAGTGTGATGTATTGATGTGCACTTACTCTTTGGAATACTTGTAGGCGTTTGAAGAAATCTTAAATCAAAAAATAAAGAATTCCTGTTAAGGTAAGCAATCGATTTCTTTTGAAATTTATTTGATTGGTTTCTTAATAGAAATTATGTTACATATTTTTCGAATAGAATTTTGTTCCCGAAGTGGGAAATTTTGTGGTTATATTTATGTACAAATTTTCATTTTCCTTTAAAATATTCCGAATAACTTTTTTCTAAAATGTTAATTACAAAGTCAGTAATTCGCTCTCCAGTTTTTTAGTGGGTGCCACCCATAAACTGCAGTAGTGAAATTCGATTATTCAACACATAGAGTTACGGGACAAAACGCCTTTCAGTGATTCCGTATTATGTATGCACTAATAAATTTCTACTCAATAATTATTGATAGGTAATATTCCACTTGCACGACTAAACTTTTACTGCTCGTGTTTGGCAAACGAAAACAGTTTTTATGATTTTAAAATATAAATTTTGTGTGTGTAGAAAGAGAAATACCGCAGAATAGAGATCCCTTCGAATTCTTTCTCAGTGAAAGTGAACCACTTTTGATAAATTTAAAAAAATATCTCATTTCTTATCACCATTCTCATTTCGAAAGCCACTTTATTGTAACTCATAGTTCATTTATTTGAGCATTATCTAAATGTAATTACTCCTAAATATTCTTTGTCTTTTGATCCAGAATGACGTACCGTTTGTGTAATTCTTTTGAAGATTAACGTTTTGAAAATTATTTTATCCAAATTTTGTGTTCTTTCTTATTGTAAACATAGATACGTACGTGTTACACTTTATTAGTAAATGTTTTTGAATTTTTTTTGTTCCTAAAGTAGGAAAGAAATCAGTGTGTATGAAAAACACATTGTGTTTTCCAATTTTATATTTTATTCTTCCTTTCGTTGATCGATAGGAAAATGCCAGAAGTAATTTCATTAATTTCCGATTTGTTCTGAGATATACTCTGATTCCTTTGTTGATAATTTAAACAATTTTGAATGAAGAAATGTACTCGCATTCACACAATTAAATGCATTAACTCCAGCAATTTTTCATTATTCAAAGAAAGAGTTATGAAACATTATTTCATACCGCATCATGAAAGTCTTATGAATGCTAAAGTTTAGGATTGTTTATTTGGAGGTAAAACTCACTTACTAATTTACCAAAATATTATTAAAAGGAGTTGCATTTCGTTAGTATAAAAAATAGATCAACATTTTGATCATTTTTAATCACGAATTCATGCTACATTTGGTAATTATACATATGTATGTCTTATCACAAGTAATAATAACTCTTAATAAATAATAAAGTGAATAATAATTCTTAACTATAGATAATAAACATATTCTTATTGAATAATAAACATATTGTATCATTTCATATAAATGCATATTTCGGAATATACATATCAAAGAGGTCTTTTTTGAATGTAAAATATGTATAATTTACAAAATATTGACAACTGATGGTTATTTTTTTACTTGTCGCACAAAGCGTTTAAAAGTAAAAAATAAACAAATAAAATTAGACAACATGCTTCTCGTTTGCTTTATATCTATACGAGCAAACAAGTATTGAATAATTACGATATAGTTTCTTTGTGCATGACAATAGCAAGTAATATACTTTTGATTTAGGTAGGACATAATAATTAAATTTATTAATGAACAATATAGGTGCAGACTCTTTTCGAAAGTCATGGATTTTATCAAAGAATTTAGCTTTATTTGAGAATCATTGATTTTGTTTCGATCAGATTGAGTAGTAATTTTTCTATGTACTAAATGAGCTTGGCGTAATTTAATGAGCCAATAATTTATTTAACCTATACTAATAATACAAATAAAAGTAATGTAAGTTATCTTCCCTTTTCGAAGAGTAATGTAAGCTAGAAGACGTCTTAAGGGGACTTAGTACCTTACGAAATCAAAAGTAGAACATTTTGACAAACTTTTTTCAATTCTTCATAAAACAACAATTTTTGCTCATTTCAGTATGAAACTTTGCAGTTTGTGTAATAAAGTGCATAGTTTAATGGGTCAAGTTTTGCTATTAAATTAATATATTTTCTTATACAACATGAAATATGCGTACAAAAATTTGAAAAATAAATTAGCTTACCTCACGTTACCCACAAGATAACTTTTGAAAGATGTACAGTAGAACCATAATTCTTATACCAAATTAAAGCTAAATAATAACCGTATTCTGTAAATCTCAAATTTTAAATTTACCTTACATTAAAAAAATTGAAAAATTAAAAAAGTTATCAAGTTTGTATTTAGTAAATTTTTTTTCATGTATCATGTTATAAAATAAAATCTAATCATCCTATTAACAAAATTGAGGTTCACAGAATAAAGATTTACGAGTACAACACTCATGTAAAATTTAAAAGCTCTGCATGCAAAAGATTTTTTTTAATCCTGTGGGAAAGTGTGAAAATAAGAAACTGAGATAACGAGGTTTCTTTACATTGCTTAACATAGAACAAGCCACTTTAGACATTTACATTTTTTGTTGCACAGGGCGTAATAATTGACGCGGTTTGTTTTAAAATGCTCCTAACATTCAGTACTATTTTTTAAAATCAAATTTGAAAAATTGAACTTTTGAAGGTGCAAAGGTACTAAGTCCCCTTAAGTTGTTTCTAAGACATCTTTTAGGGAATGTGCGCTGCCCTTTGTCCACAAAACTGTTGGACGGCTTCAATCTATCTTGAAATACTTCAAGAGTCGACCTTCAAGAAGTACAAATGTATTTAACCCCTTTCGTTGGATAGTGAACAGTTGCCAGATCGCCAAGTAGTTTTCTTACGAGAAGTATATTAGAAAAGACATTCGAATAATTAGAAATTTCTAAAATAATATTACAGTTATTTAACTTGTTTTGGATTAATATGAACACAAAGGAAATTAAATTAGAAGAATGAAATGAATGTACAGTTCTCTTTGAGTAGTAAATTAATTTTAAACATTTCAAATGACTGCGGAAAAACGAAAGAAAGCTGGGGTTGATTAAAATATAGGATTTTAAGAATTTAATTTAAAGACTGTATGGTGAAAAATTGTGTGTGCGTGTTTTTTTGATGTTTTATATCAAATTACGATAACTGTTTTGTTCTCATCTTGTGCGCATATTTTTACATAAGTATTACAAAGCAATACCAAAAATCATTTCATATTAGTTTCTTATAAAATATTTCTCCTTATATTACCAAGAAAGTTATTTCGTGACATGAGTTTTTTCATATATTAATACGTTTAGCGCCTAATCGTTCAAACTTAGTGAATTGACATTCATGATACCAGTCTTGGCGTTATTTTTGGTCGTCAAGCAAATGGATTCGCCAAGAAGAATTATTCTGCGATCGTTTCCTTCCTTTTGGGGTACATTTTTTTGCTGTGTACTGGGTATAAGTTTTCGTTACAGTGAATTTCAAAAGCAAGGACAAAAATTCCATTTATATACTTGTAAATTGCTGAAAACTTTTAGTTCGTGATTACGAAATAGTTTTTCTTCATTATTAGAGTTTAAAAAAAACATATATTTAAATTTTAATAATATTTCTTTAAATAATTGTTTATTTCTTAATTTCTTAGCAATTTTTTAATTAATTTGTATTCCCTTGCCCCGTAGAATAATAGAAAATACTTTAATAATTTGTAAATTTAAATGCTTTGTTTTAACCTATTCTTGTAAATTTCTTCCGTTAGCAGCCTCTTGCATATATTGAAACGAAATTTATTACTTTAACTTGTTAATTACGATAAAATGCCAATTGAATGCTAAAATGATAATTTGCGGTTTACTTAAATCTCCTTGTGTAAGAACGATGTGTCTAGAATTATGTTAATACAGAATTATACTCAATATGTTAAACGTATATATATTAAATTGCTGATTTAAACCAGTGATTTTGTAGGCATGTAAAAACTGCTGAAATTTTAAAATACTTTAGTAGACAGTTAAATAAGTATAAATTAATCGAAGGTTCATTTTCAATATTTTTTATGATTTTAAAATGTAAATTTTGTGTGCGTAGTAGATTATAGAGCCGCTTTTGATAAATATGAAACATATCTTCAACACCATTCCCGTTTCGAAAGCCATATTATTCTAATACATAGTTCAATTATTTGACTGTTATCTAAAATCTAAATTTAATGCAGATCGTTATTCCTAAATGTTATAAGCCTTTTGAAACAGAATGTCTTACAGTTTGTATAATTCTTTTGAAGATTAACGTTTTAAATATTATTTTATCCAATTTTTTTTTCTTCCAGAATACAAGCACATGTGTTTACGTGTTATGCTCTATGAGTAAATATTTTTGATTTTATTTTGTGCCTAAAATAGGAAATATGTCAATTCGTTTGAAGAACTGTTTAATGTTCAACTGTTCTGTTTTTCAATTTTATATTTTGTTCTTTTTTTTCTTTGTTCGATAGAAAAAAGTTAGAAGTAATTTCGTTAATTTTCTATTTGTGCTATTTGAAATGAATTCTTCTCATACAAATGCTTTTCTTTTCTCATTACACATTCTAATTTTAGGTGAATTTTGAATTTCGGGTTCTTGTGAATTTAACTTTATGACTCATTTCTTGTCAGGATGCATATTCGTTTCATTGTATGTATTTTAAATAGAGAAAAATGTAACGATTTTTCTACCTTGCTAAGATATAGTTTGCTACGTATGTTGACAATTTAAGCAATTTTGAATGCAAAAAAGGACTCTCATTCAATTGTATATATTAATCCTGACCATTGTTTTAATTGAAAGAAAGAGTTATGAAAAATCATTCGATGCCGCCGAATCACGAAATTGTTATGTATAAGGAAGTTTAGGATTGTCTATTTGGAGGCAAAACACGTCTATTAATTTAGAAACACATTATTAAAATAAGTTTATTTTTGTTATTTTTAAAAATAAATCAACATTTTAGTTATTTTTAATCATTCATTTATGCTATATTTGGTAATTAGATTCGAAAAAGATATATAGGGAATTTTAAGTTTTAAGAAAAGGATTGTTTCATTGCAGAAAGAGAATTTGTTTCTGTTGGGAGAGTTTCCTTTCCCTCATTTGTAGGTGCTTGATGATTACCAGGATCTTTGAATATTAATAAAAGAGCCACGTTTTGCTCTCATGTAGAACCTGTTGGGACGTTTTTGTTTAGTAAAGTTCTAAGAACCAAATTGCCTTCTAAATTTGGTGGCCACCTTGTGGTCATGGCTTCGGATTCGTGGCCGGCGGTTTTCGTTGAGTCGCGTGTTCGATCCTTGGCCGCTAAAGACCCGCCGTGTAGCCGGGGCTGATGCACGTTAAGTCTGTTGGAGTCGAAAGTCCTCCCGTGGCGTGGTGTGGATGTTAGGAGAAGGGGATGCCAGTTCAGGTATCGTCCTCGTCACTTGACCGTGGTTCAAAATTAGGAGGTCCGTCGCCAATAGTCCTAGTATATTTTTAATCGATTCGGGTTTGAGAATAAATACAAGATAAAAGTTGAAGAATTTTTTGAAAAAATCTTGTGGAAAAGAAAAAATTATTCTACTTTCTTATTCTACTTTTTTAGAATCTATTTTTGAGAGAATAGTTAAATAGCTGTTGTTAATAAAGAATCGTTGTATTTCCTTGTAACTTTTGTAAATTGAAGTATTATTGTAGGAAATACAAATGGTACGCTTGTTTAAGCGAAATATTTCGTCTCTATTGTAATGGTTAAGTTAATGTTACATTTCACATTTTTTTGTTGTACAATTTAATAACTCTTTTAAAAATGTTATTTACAAATAATAAATTCTTGTACATTTCGTTATTTATATTAAAGTAAGAATTTACAGACATATTTTGATATCAAACAGCGATCGATTTAATTTATCTCGGAGGACACTAATAATTAATAAATACTAATTTAAGAAATCTGGCATCTATGATGTTGGAATAACTTACTTATATGTATCTGAAATATCTATAAAGTAATAAACCATCTCTAATTTAAACGGTTAATACCTGGAATTTTGCTTGTAATAGGTAAAAGTTTGCAAAATTCGTCACTACGTATTCTGATAACCTAGAAGGAAAATAAGTAATTTGTGTTATTTGTTTTCTGTCATATATCAAAATACTTGAGTTTATATACGAGTATAGTCATTGCATTATCCAAGGTTAGTATTACTACTAAGTTCCAAACTGAAATAGAAGTGTTAACTTTAGAATAAATATATGAATTCTTACTAAATATTATATAAAAAAGCGAAATATTTCTCGTCAGGTCTAAACCTTCAAAGTTATATTTGTACATATCGGAAACGCGTGTGGAAAATGATCAGAGCGATACTTGCTAAAAACAGAAATGCCAAAGTTCTTGCACATCATATCAATAGACACATTACAAGATTAGAAGACTGGTTTTCCAAATGGAAAATTGCCCTAAATATTTCAAAAACAGAAGCCGTCTTCTTTGCAACATCACCCGGAGCACTCAAACCAAATATTTTTATAGACAACAAACAAATTCCATGGTCTCGATCAGCAAACTACCTCGGTGTCATTTTAGATAATAGTTTCACATTCAAACAACACATTACACTTATTCATGAAGAATTCCGACTTGCCACGAGAAATTTCCCCCCCCTAATTAGTCGGAATTCGACATTATCTGCTAAATACAAGTTGCTTATCTATACGCAATTTCTGCGACCCATCCTAACTTATGCCTGTCCAATCTGGAATGGTGCTGCCCAAATACATCACAATAAATTAGAAATACTCCAAAACAATGTTATCAGACCATTTGCAAAAGCTAGAGGGTTTATAAGAAACGAAGATGTCAGAACCTCCTTAAATATTAATAGACTTCAAGAGAACACAACCTTCGTAAGTGATACATTTAATATAGTCTTTGAAAATAACCCCAATCCATCAATTCAAGAAACTATAAACGATCCTACCCTCGTACTTATTGAACTTATTGAAAGTCTCTGCGGGTACCTAGGCGGCGTAGCCGCCTTTCCAACCAGTATCTCGCTGGTAACTGCGTTGAAAAATGGATAGATGGAGTTTTGCTGGAATAAATTAAAATACTTGCAGTGGTATGGTTTAGGATCTATGGAAGTAAAAAAGGGGAGAGAGGACCGACAAGCGGTCACCCTCCCGTTCAATGTCCGCAGCTCAGCGTGCTGCATTTTAGTTCGGCGGTAGTGCTACCGGTCGAACAACGGCCGGTTCAATTTGAAGGCTTGTTTACTGCTTGAAGTGGAGTGGTAAGAAGGAGATTCACTTAGGTTGAAATGAGCTTTTGGTATAGGGATGGTAAAGTGCTTAACTATTGGTTGTTCTGGAGATCGGCTATTTCAATGAGGGCGGTGCATGCTCGGTATTGGGGTATGAGTTTATAATATTGTCTAATAAGAAGAATTAATTTGTAGATAATAGAAATTTTATAATAATATTAAAGAATTACGGGGGTTCATAGGAATCTAATAAAATCTGACGAGGTCTTTTAATTTTAGGATGCAGGATGTAGTTTTCAAGTTTTTGGATGTTAGAGTTATTAATGTTGTTTAGGGATGCAAAGAAATTTTTAGATAAATCTTGGATATGTTTTCTCAATGTTTTAATTTTAAGTGCTTTTCTAATTTCAGTATTTTTCATGAACCACCTGGCTTTAGCAATCATTCTTAGAGTAGAATTTTGAGATGTTTCTAGTATTTTAATGTTGGAATTACAGGAGAAACCCCAAACCGGGCATGCATAAGATATTACGGGACGCATCACGGAGGTGTAGAGAAGCTTTTTGTTTTCTATTGTCATTTTAGAATTCCGTCCAATTAGGGGGTATAATGCTCTTGTAAGTTTACGGAATTTTTCACGCGTTTGTAAGAAGTGTTGTTTGAAAGTGAGTCTTTTATCAAAGGTTATTCCTAGGTATTTTGTAGACTCAGACCAGGGGATTTCTGTGTTGTACATGGGGGGAGGGGGAGGGAGAATTCTCTTTTTGGTGAAAATTACTGCTGCAGAATTTTCGGCATTTATTTTAATTTTCCATGTATTGTAATAGTTTTCAAGGAGTTTGAGGTGTAGGTTGAGCGATTTTGTTACAGTTTTTGGGTTTTTGTACTTGGCGATTATTGCAGTATCGTCGGCATAAAGGTTTATATCTGTGAGGGAGTAATTTGGCATGTCGTTAACAAAAATATTGAATAAAATTGGTCCGGGCAGAGATCCTTGTACTACTCCATTTTTAAAGTTAAAATTATTTGAGAGAGAATTTCCAACTCTTACCTGAAAAGATCTATTTTTTGCGTAGGAGTATAGTAGGTGTATAAGGGGGGGAGGGAAATTATTTGTAATGAGCTTGTATATTAAGCCGTCAATCCACACTCTGTCAAAGGCTTTTTGAATATCAAGGAATATAACACCTGTGGATTGACGCTTTTCAAATCCTGACAAAATGGTTTCTGTTAGTTGTAGGAGTGGGTGAATGGTAGAAAGTTGTTGAATGAAGCCATATTGATTTGGGTTGATAAAATTATTTTCGTTTGTGTGGGTCTTAAGTCTATTTAAAATAATAGATTCGGTGAGTTTGCTTATTGTAGATAATAGGGAAATGGATCTGTAGCTGTCTGGGAGGTGTGAATTTTTTCCAGGTTTGAGTATGGGAAAGATGATAGAAGTTTTCCAGGAGTTTGGGAAAAATTTGAGTTTTAGTATTTTGTTAATGAGGTAAGTTAGTATTAAAATGATTTTCATAGGGAGATTTTTAAGCATTTTGTCAGTAATTTCATCTTTCCCAGGTGCCTTTTTAGGATTTGTTTTTTTAATGTATTCGATGATTTCGTCTGGGCGAGCTGGTTCGATGAAAGTGTTAGTGGGGGAAAGGAAAAAGTCATTTAATGTAGTGGAGACTTGGTTATCGATATTAGTGTGAAAGTCAGAAGGTCGGGGATTTTCGTGAAAGTTTGTAGTCAAGGTCACTGCTAAGATGTTGGCTTTTTTTGTATCTGTGATAGCTGGGCTACCGTTTGTGGTTAGGGTGGGTATTTTTGGTTTTTTCTTTTTAAAAAATTTTGTGGTTTGCCAAAGGGAGTTGTCGGTGGTGTTTAATGATAAGAGTCTTTGGTTCCAATTTTGATCTTTAAATGTTTTGATTTCTTTTTTAATTATTGAGTTAATTCTATTTATTTGATTTTTGAAGGTGGGATTTAATGTTTTTTGAAATTGTTTCCTTATTTTGTTTTTGTTTTTGATGAGGGTTCTAATGTTTTATGGTGTGTAGGTCTGATTGTTATTTTTAATTGGTGTTGAGGCTTTATTATATGCTTCTTTTATTTTGTTTGTAATGAAATCAATTTTGTTTTCAAGTTGTGTAGTGGAGTTAATGTTAATGAAATCGAAGTAGCTAATGTTTTGTTGCATGTGTTGGGTGAAATCTGACCACTGTGTTTTAAGTAGTGGTTTTGTTTCTGTTTTATTTAAATTGAAGTTAAACTTTATGATGACTGGATTGTGGTCAGAAGAAAGTTCAGGAATTGCAGTGATCTCAAAAGGGTAGTGGAATTCTCTTATCAAAGCAATGTCAAGTGTGTTAGTGGTGTTGTGTCCAAATCTGGTGGGTGTGTGGGGGGGAAAGCTATTTGTAGATCAAGTTTGTCAGCAAAGTTTTTAAGTTGAATTCCTCGGGTGGAGGTTTTCCTGCAATTCCAAGAATTGTGTGTGGCGTTAAAATCGCCAAAAATAACACAATTTGAGTTAGTTTGTAATATGGTTTCTAGATCAAGTGTAAAAAGTCTTTTGTCTGAGGAGGGTGGAATGTAAATGGATTCAATGGTGAAGGAGTTTGGGTTCAGGGGGGTAACGGTGATAATAGTGGCTTCAACATGTTGGAGGGGTGCTGTAGTTTGTAGATGATGTGCAATATTGGTTTTAATTAAAATCATAGTTCCTCCTGAGGGTTGAGGGTTGTTGTTTCTATCGTTTCTATATGGAATGTAGTTTGCAAGGTAGAAAGTGTTATTTGGTCTGAGTCTAGTTTCTTGTATAAGTAATATATCTGGGGCGTGCTTCTCTACGAAAATTCGTAGCTCCACGTTACGATTATTAACTCCGTTTGCGTTCCATGAGCACAAACTGAGGCCTGAGATATGGGGAATATTGCAATTTGTGGGTTTATTATACATAAGATTCTGAGTCGAGGAGCGCCTCTATGATGGCATATTTTTGATTTCGATTATTTTTTACTGCCGCGATCCTGGGCAACTGTTGTGCTAATCCAGGGAATTAGTTTAGTAGATCCGCTAGGATGAAAAGTAGGTCAGTGGGTTGGGCTGTGTTGTTTCCGTATCTATTGTATTGCGGGGGGTTGTTAACAGGTTGTTTTTTAAAATATCTGGCCTCGTTTTGTGCGTGATGTTCTGATTCGCTCGTTTTGCGTGGCGCCATCTGGGGACGTGGAGCGTTAGTAATTGCTTGTGCAAGTGTGTAATTTTCAGTTGTTTTGTTGCTATTGAATGTTTTAGCATTTCTGTAAGTGGTAGCACCTTTAAGAGGTTTTGGGTAAGATGGACAGCGAGCCCAGGAGGCCATATGGCCGTGAGTTTCGCAGTTGATGCATAAGGGGTTGTTTTGTTTCTCTTTTATGGAACAGTCCCTTGTGAAATGTGGTTCTCCGCATTTAAGACATCTAGGTTGCATTCTGCAGTTTTCTGAGGAGTGATGAAACTTGTTACAATTGTAACATTGGGTTACACCCCTTCCTCGGTAATTTTCTATTTTTATGGCCATATAACATATTCTGTCAAGTTCAAAAATTTCTTTTGCGGCCTTTTCGGTCCTAGGCAAAGTGACAAGAAAGACGGGGAGGGGTCGTTTAGTTCTGCGAAACGTGCGAATCAGAAGTATCGTTACTAAGTTGATTTAAGTTTTGGAATCTATTACTGGTTATGAGTAGATTTTGAGTAGGGATTTGATTTTGATTAATTTTAGCTGTTTTTCTTAAAGGAGGAGAGATGAATCCATTTTCATCTTTTCTTTTAGTTTGTTTGGTGGGCGTATTTTTAGGTGATAGGTTATTGATTTGTATTTGTCTCGGAGTTAGTTTACATGAGAGTGGTGGGGACAGCCGATGATCTCACAGGGGTCAATAGTTTGAAATGCACTTACCATTTGGTCCTTTTTTACTTGGAGTATGGTCAACTCATTCTGCTCGATCTGGAAGAGTTGTGTTTCCTCGTATTGTGGGTATCTTTTGATGTTTTCCAATAGGCTGGTCTGGCTGATGATTTTTAAATTTAGCACTTCCATTTCCATGGCGAATTTTCTTTTGGTGAGGCAAGGGGATTCTCCTTGAGGTATGGGAATCGGCGAGCTTGCTGGAGAAGTGGTAGGCGTCGTTGTCAGTTCCATGTCATTAATCGTATCCATGTTCATTCCGGGTCAAAAAAGGGGTGTTGATCAATAGTGGTGGTTGAATTTGTTGAGCTAGAAGGGATTCCAACCCTCACTAAAAAGCACTGAGAAGTACTGTTTAGGTTGGCAATCGTATCTACGTAGAGGAGGTCAGAGCTGGAACGTTTCAGATACGTCTTTCTCGGTCAAGTCCGATATAGTACCTACCCTCGTAATACTCGCGTTCACTTTTAATACCCACGTTCACTTTTAATAAATCAACCTCTTTTAACTTCCTGAAAATACCAGCCAATAGGAAACGTTCCTCTACCCATCTGGATAGAGCGAGCACCTTCCCTTCTAAACTACGCCCACTCTGGGTAGCCGCTTCCTGATTGGACAGACAATTTCACCCTGCACTCCCACTCCCCTCTGCACTGAAATAGTTCTACTTCATATCGATGCAAGCAATATCATTAAAATTAACTTTTCTTAATTTTGGGCTAGGTACTCCATATAAACTATTCACTACGTACAAAATGAAATTTCTGAATATGTCCTGATACGTATGCACATGTGTAATTTTTTTTTAGGAATCATGGCTTCCTAAAAATCAAAGTGAGCATTCTGATACATAATGTATGGGTAATGACTCAAACAGTATACATAGTTTTCGATTAAGGTAAGGGCGTTACTTTAATCGTATTCAGTAAAGGCGTTATTAAAAGCGTTTTGTTCAGCCAGATTTATTAGTGATTTATTTTAGAGCTGTGTGTTATTTAAAATTGCTTTTGATTGTCCTCAATAAATAACGAATTTGTAAAAGTTTACGCTTAAAAAAAATGTGGAAAAAATGCAATCAAAATTTTTTGAAATTTTTTTTTTCTTAATAATAATGGAAGGATAGATGTGAATAGGTGTAAATTTTCGGATTTAAATTGTTTGTTTGCTTGGTGTCATATCGGATTGTTTCCTTATTTAGTGAATTCTTGTTTCATTTGCTTGAATATTTAATGATTTTGTTTCTAATTCTCTGAGTTGTTCTTATTTTAAATACAAAAAAACTTTTCATGTATATAAAATGTGCTATTTACATCCGGCTCATATATACATGTTTTAAAGTTTTTTAAAAAATTTCAAATTATTTGACATTTTATTTATTCTCCCAATCTGAATATATATATATATGTGTGTGTGTGTGTATGTGTGTTATTACAATAATTATATCTAATTCAAAAACCATTAAGCTCTAGGAATTTCATCGTTTTTACAAAATTTAATTTAATGAATTTTTTTTATTCAATCTGCAGATATTTAACAGTAATTGATTTTGAGCGCACAAACTTTTATAAAGTTAGTATACTCAACACACACACAAACACACAGATATATATATATTATATATATATATATATATATATACATGTGTGTGCGTGCGTTCGTGTGTCATTTTAAACTACAAGTAAATTAATTCACATTTATTATATAACTTATAGGTAAAAGTAGGAAGCTGCCAAACTATTTCACTGCAATACTTCCAGCACAAGATAGAAACCCGACAGGTCCGGAGCTTCAACAATAGTTTCACTTCTTGTTATAGGTGTAAGAAGACATTATCAGAGAAGTCATTCATATTGAGACAAATATGAGCCGAAATTACACGGAAACTTCAGGAAATGATTTACTTAATAACACTCAACGACTACGTATCAGAAGAATGATTGATTTTGCCGAAAATAAAATGACATTTTTTAAATTTGCAGAAGAACGACATCAACAGTTAAGCACTTTGATTGAGTCATATAGAAGAAATGCTTAATATGGGATTTATATTAAGGACCAATGAGCCTTTTGATAACGTGCAAGCACAAACAGCAGAATTAAGTGCTTTGTGGATTACTGCAGAACCTCTTCTTACTGACGTTAGGGTCCAAATAGGCAAACTGATTAAATTTCCTATGTCTGACCGCTCTGACATGTACATCAGCTTTGAAAAAAGATGTCTCCGAACTTTGGAACGAAATGTAAGTGAATTGGCAGATGATACTTTAGCTTTCTGTGTCCTTATTTTAAATTCATGTCGTTTATTTTTGATACATGGACAAATTTATTAATTTTCTTTCGTTGATTCCAACGTCGTTTTTTTAAAGATGATTGACATTTATTCCAAATGATTGACATCAGAATGGTGTATCCCGGTGATGCGTCTTCTAGAAGATCCCTGAAAAAAAAATAATAGAACTTTTTACTAGATCATTTATGTTTATAGAGTTAAGGTCTTCCAAATAACAGTTATGTATTGCAAATATTTCTTTGTCCTTTATATTCTTAATAATATCCAGTCTATTTATGATGAATCAGTTTTATTGAATTTGTTACTAATATCTTGTGATATTTTTTTTATCATAATTTATCTGTTTCTTAGCGTAAATGAAAGCTCTAAATTTAACGGAGTCGTTATGAAATTTTAGAGTAATAAACGTCTGAGGATGTTTAATTTTATGTATCTAAATTATTTTCTAAATAAGCGTTATTTACTTTTAGTTGTTCTTTAAAAATTAAAATATAGCTTTAAAAGATAGTTTGACGAAAGATCTTTTTTTTTTCCTTTTCAAGTTCATTACAATCACGTATTTTCATCCAATGAAAACAAATGCTTGATTCGTGTAAAGATTGTTTAAAGGTGATTTAAATATATTTCAAGGTTATGAGTAAAAAAAATAATTAAATATTAGAAAAGAAGAATTGAAAAAAAGAAAACTCCTTAACAAGCAACTCTTCCATACTGATTAAAACTTATTTTTTCAATTCAAATATATATTTTGGATGATTTTTCCCCTTTTCATTTCATTGAGAAGATATTATATTTAATATTATTATTTTACAGAGGCAAAAAAGTTACTCAATATATTTATTATTCTATTCTGCATTATTGCTATAATTTTCCCTTATATTAATTATATCCGATTAAATAGAAAAAGAAAATTAAATTAAATTCCCATTCTAATAGAAAATATTCAAGAGCTTAAATGTTGTAACGCAATTATTGTTTTTTAACGCTGCCCTTGGCTATTGACTTTTCGTAATTTTAAAACATTGTCAAGTAACGTGAACGACCCATGAGTTAGCAACCCTTTCCGAACTTTCTCACTGCGTTGACATCGAGAATTTGAGTACGGACTAATTTAACGTGCATTAACCCCATTACTCGGTACATTTTTAGCGGAGTCAGAGAATCGAATATTTGACTCGACCGAAGCATCGCTAGTCAAGACCTTGCAACCGTGACCACTTGGCAACCGCTCAACGCTATTACAAGATAATATTACTTTTACGAAACGTTTTATAAAGATGATCACATAAGAAGGAACTGGAATAATTTTGCGTAAGTACATATCAAGTTTTCCATCCTAACTCTACATTCAATTTTACAAAGCTGGATATAATTCATTTTGAATGTTACAAAAGCTACATTTTTTTATAGCAGAATTTTTACAGATTTCTTAAAAATAAAATTTGGCTAATCTCAGATTTATAATATGGAATGAAATAGCGTTAATACCATTAGAATGCCTTGTAGGGTTTGTTTGAGGAATCTAAAGAACAAGTAAATCTAAGAAAAGATTCAATAACGGTGTTTTTTTATTAAAAAAATGAACAAGAACAGTTAAAAGCAGTTCATCCAAAAGGACTGAAATTCGCCTCCACAATTGTCAGTATTCATTAAACTGAATTTTATGGCCATGTGTCTCGTAATCGTTCCACTACGCCGACGACTGAAGTAGCCAAATCTGCTTTTAATTACGAGGGTGGTTCAAAAAGTACTTGTGTTTGAAAACATAGGGTGCCATTAAGGAAAATTGTTGCTACAAAGGGGTGCGCGAAATAATTATGTTTTTCATGTATGTATAAATAAATGCTGATTAAATTTTTAACAATAAATAATATCAATTCCTAAACTTCACTTTAGTTTGGCTCAAGTGTGTGTACCTATTTCAAATTATAACAAATAAATTTCTACATTACGGTAAATTTCAAATACGCTTTTTTTTAACAATAACTAAACAGTTTTTTTTTTTTTTTTTTTTTTTTTTTTTTTTGTATTTCTCTTCTTGAACGTAATATTCTCTCTTGATGATGCCCATAAATAAGAAATCCACCCCTTCTAAACTATATTTATTTAATATCCCTCTAAATTATATATATATAATGGGGGATTTTTACTTTATATTTGCCCTATATTCTCCAAGTCATATTTAACTCCAATTATTAAAACTTTATGAACTACTTTTTTGTATAGTTTTAAATAACGACAAAAATCGCGTGATTTTGGGCTAAAAATTAAGGATGGAGTTTTTAAAGATGGAGTGCAAACAGGAATTACGAATTTTAATTTCATCAGAAACTCTAAATTTGAATGGAAAACCATTCAAAGGAACAAAAAAGTAATATTTATACTACGAGCACTATTCATTTCTCGCTTGCAGAAACTTTACCGAGAGAAACAGAGATTTGTAATGTTTCACTGTAATATGTAACTGATTTAACCTTTCTATCGTATCAGCAAATGAATGTTTCTGGAAACAGAAGAGTTCAAATTTTATCATACGTAATTTCGTTTGCCCAGAAGGGTTAAGATGATTACTTTTCGACATTAAGGTCTATATGTGACACTATTTATTTAGAAAAGTGTTGTTATTTTTTGTTGGTTTTAAAAACATTTTACTTCAAAAAATCATTATAAAAAAATTAGCACTTCAATGTTGTCAGATTCTGGAATGACTATGACATCTAATGTAGACGAACACTGAAGTATTGTTCTGGAATATTTTTTAACAGGAAGCGACCCAATCTTACACTAAATACGATTTTTTTCCCTTTTGTTTTATAAACTAGTTATATATTTGTAAAATTATGAAAGAAATAATTTAATTTATAAATGCAAATTATAAGTTCAGTCTCTTATGAAAATCAATAGAATTTATCCATGAGTTTATTTTGAATTGATGAATACTTGATTTTGTTTTTAATTTTAGCTAATACGGTCAATATTTTTTTTTATTTGAAAAAGAGTTTAACGAATTAAAAGAAATGTAGTTACTGTTACTTTTGTGATAATAAGCGTAAAATATATCAAGAAACGACTTTCCATGGAAAATGTTTTTAATATTTTATGATGCTGACAAATCTGCATACTGTTAAAAAATTTTAAGAGCACTCGAATTTCCCTCCTTGCTCAACGAAAGTAATACTAAAGCGATTCTCAAAGAATGTGTCAGATGTTAACTTTGTTTTTGTGCGATGTCACTTTGAAGGGAAAGAAATTCAATCGGATACATTTTTCATAACAAAAGAATTTTTAGAATTACATAAGTAAAAGGCCATTTTTTATTTCTACTACATTACAGACAATTTTTGTTTTAAATGCAATCTAATGCTTCGGGAAAAGTTACATACAATGCCAAAAATTATCTTATACATTCTTTTCAATTGTCTGTTTGATAACTGTCATTCAAATGTGGCGAATTAACATTCGTGATACCTGTCTTCGCGGCTTTTTTTATTTGTCAAGCAAACGAATTCGCCAAAAAGAATTATTCAGCCTGAAATCTCTTCATATAATGTTTGTGTGCACAGTGGGATGTATAATATTTGACCTACGAAGTTCCATTTTCGCGCCGAATAAATAAAACTTCATGTACTGATAATTTGTAATCGCAATTGTATATGTAAGATATCAAACAATTTCATAAATATGTAGTTTTTCATCCATTGAGTCTCATTTTTTGTTTCAAATTATTTTCCACAGAATGGCAATTTTCCAGTTGATTTAAATAACGGAAAGCGTTTTTTGCTATTTTTTTCCTATCTACTAGCTTTTGCTTTTTGCATTCGCAAATATCTTAAATTACCTTTTTGTATAGGAAGTGTACACGTAATTGCAATTTTTTTTTTTTCCGTACCGGAAATACCCAGCTTTTTTGAAAAGTTTAAAACACTTATTTGAATAGCCCTTAACGGTAGAATACTTCCGTTGAACGATTCAATATTTTGATTATTTATGAAGAAGTTGAGTAACAGTTATAGCTGACAAAAAGATTAAATAAATTGCAATAATCGGACTCTTAATTCACCAGGAATATTTACTTCACCTTACTTAATATCGAATATAAAGAAAGAAAAATTTTGAAGTGGTTGTGGTAAATAATTCAGAATAAAAGAATGAATTTTAAGTTTAACTATAATTTTTCTACAGAATCAATTAAATAATAATGAATTGATATTCCTTTGCAAGATATTAATTTTTATGTATTTCATTCATTCAAATTCTCACTATTCTGATAAATCTTTAGGTAATTTTAATTCTAATATGTATAAGTATTACAGATTCCATTTATTTTATATATTGAACTTTCTAGAAACAAAAAATTGGCACATGCGTATATATGCAAACAGGCTTTCTTAATATATTTAACTACAATTATGGAAGCGAAATATTATAAAAATGTATATTATACTCTAGAAATCTGTTTTACTATTCTATTATATTGCACTTTTTGCTATCGAATCTTGGAATTCAGATATCTTTCACCTCTACTGATAAGGAGAGTGTCTTCGATGCGAATCTGTCGAGGAAATTTGGGAAAATATCTCCTGGTGTGTAACTAAACCAATATCTATTTCATAGAAAGTTGTGTGTGTGAGAATGTAAGTTGAATTTGATACTTTGACGTAAGGAATATATTCTTTGAATGTTAATACATATGTACATCTTCATAAAGGGCTACCACATACAACATGGCTGCTACAAGTGCAAAAATTAACTACACCTTCAGAAATAGATTTGACTATTGTAAGCCTTTTGGGGTGAATGTTTTTTATGGGGATTTCCAAAACAGGCGATAAAATGAAATGCTATTACTTCTGTCACTAGAAGAAACCCTTCCAACGAAAGGAAATGTATTGTATGGTAAGGGAAGGGACGGGACGTGGGGTTTCTTAGATGGAAAACTGGGAAGAAATACTGGCATTTTGAGCTATTGCACTTGAAAACTAATGTCCAACTTTCTATTTTTCTTTGTCTCTTTATCTTTTTTTTGTTTATCAAAATAATGGAAAAGATCTATTGATTTCTACCAATGCTCAAGGTACCGTAATGCTGTTCACCCAACTATAAAAATAATTTAACGGGTTATGGAACTTTCTAAAATATTCAAGATTAGAGCAGTAAATTTCATTTATTTTTAAAAAGAATATAATAATCGTAACAGAGAATACAATTCACAGTGAATAAAAGGATAGAATTCTTCAAAAATTAGAATTTAACCAGACATTTATAAACGGAAATGCTGCCATATATATTTTTTTTTAAAAAAAAAAAATTCAGCTTTTCTTTATAAAGCAATTAATATAATGATTATTACTTGTTAGATTAAATGAGAATGTTGAAATAGAACTAATTTTTTTTCAAGAAGTTCGTCTTCATTTATTAATATAACATATTTATTTGAAGCGAACAGTGTTATTTAAATTTATTCCTTTTGAAACGACATGATATTATATACATATATTGATAATTTTTAATAGAAAATAACCTCTTACTTAAATTTTGAGAATTTCTCATTACTCCAAAACATCGCGCAGAAGTAAAGTATCTGAGCGAAAATTTGTATTTCAGAAGTAAGAAATTTTGGGTCTTTCGAGTGTTAAGAATTCCCTCTCTTCTTTTTTCAGTGCAATTGGATATTATACCTATGGGCGAAATGTTTCCTAAAACGTCAAATATTTACTTGAATAAAGCTTTTCTTGGTTCTGTTTTTTCTGTTTCTGTAAATTTAGTAATTGATATTTTCCGGCACAATCTAGTCATTGGATTGCGACACCGATATTTCGTGGCTGTTCACCTGATATTCCGAAAAATTTCCGAGTGTCTCGGAATCCAAAGCAGTATCAAGAAAATGCGATTATATAAATATTTCGCATCCTAACCTATGAATAACACATGGTGATGTAACACTATTATTTTTAAGAGAAGATAGCACAGAAAGACTATCGTACAATATTAAAAAAAATTTTATTTAATTCCGTAAAATCGTCTAAAGCTTGGATCATGTCTAGTGCCTCTAATGCAAATATGGATTTAATAGGATTTATGCTGTGAGCAAACGAGGTGTTTTTCACAATGTTTGCTATAAGTTTGTTATGTTATAAGTTTTTGAAGAATCCTCTGATATTTTGAAATAATCCCAGAAGTCATTGTGCTCTATTTCATCAAATACTCCCCTCATAACAGATATTGGTAATTTTTTGTCCGATAAATCAAACAGCATATGGAAAACATTCTAGATATTGCTTTTGTCGCAATCCCGTGTTTTTTGATTTATGGTGCTCTTACTATTGAGGTACCGAGGAGAATAATGACCTATGATATGACCTATATACTTATTCTCCAGACATCTTAATTTTCCTTAAAGTATTACTTGTTCAACTCTACAGTATTTGGCGTGCATTGAGGTAAACTCTTTGAGTTCTTTGGTTTGTATTATATTAAAATGTTTCAGTCGATTATCGTATCTATTATTTATGATATGACAGCGGTAATAAAAGGTACTGCATATATTATTGTTAGTTAATTTAATTAGATCTTCAGCTCTTCGGCCATAATATTCGTGTGCCACACTTTTAAGGAACTTAAAATTGTGTAAAGATTTATTTTTCATTTGATTCATTATAGAAATAATTTGTTTCCATTTAAAAAAATGTTTCCCCAAATATTCAATGGAGGATTTCCACAGGAGTGGGTACCAGCCAACATAATATTATGATATGTTTAGATTCTTTTATTTGAAAGTCCAGCTATTGTGATTTTTTCAGGTTTTAAGGTTGCTTTTCAGTGTTCGTACATTTTGTCATTCTTGTCAGAGTATTTTGTAACATTTTATGGCTAATATCGAGGGAATGATGTGAGCAATAAATTATAAAGTTATCTTCAAATACTGAGCACTCAACTCCTGTTCCTGAACTTCCAAATTAATGCTGTTCATTAATGTTAATATTCTCTGAATGTTAATTAGCCAATTTTCTTTTTTTTTTTCTTCATGCGGGACCCAAATTAATTTGTTAACAATTATTGGTGGTCTAAGGAAGCCAAAAGGGGACAAACGAGGGACACCTCTGTTATAAAAGATTCCAAATACTCTTTTTCACCAGAAGATTAAATAGCTTTTATAATTAATTTTCTTCGTTAAATGCATTTAGTTCTCGTGATGAAAGTCATAAGTGTAAATCCTTCCATTATATAAGCTTTATTAAACAAATATTCCTCTCTAATATTTAATTAGTCACAGATATTTACGTTATATTAGCCTTTCTCGAAATTATACCAATGACTGAAATTTAAACAAAAACTATTTTTTATAGTTTTTGATTAATTACAGAAAAAAACCATGTTTCGAACTGAAAAATCAATGATTGAAATTTTGCAATAATACATATAGAAAATATGTAATATGAAATTCGAATGGAACACTAAATGCAAACAATCAAACTAAGATAAATTATAAATAAAAATAAGAAATGTTTATATTAGTTTCTTTAGCATTACTTCTTTTTTTACCTGCAGAAACTTTACTGGGAAAAACAAATGTTTTTTTCACACAAGGGTAAATGTACACTAGTTAATTTCTTTCTAGTGACGTTTCTGGGAACAGATGAGGACAACTTCTGCGATGCATTTTTCCTTCTACTGAAAAGGTTAAAACGCATAGTTTTCTAGAAAAAGTGTTCGCTATTTCTTCACCGGCGCAACTTAGGCGGATGGTCTTTAGCCTTTATCAGAATTCCTTTCCATGCCGTCCAGTTTTCCGATTTCTCATCTTAATAGTTTTCAAATCATTTTCCGCGCAATCCTCCATCCACATAAATTTTGATCTCCCTCCTTTTTGGGTACCGGATTGTTTAACTAAGAAGTTACTTTTAAAGGCTCGATTGTTATCCAAACTTATTAATTATCCTGTCCCTTTAATCTTCTGTATTTCTATACATTTAATAATATTTTGCTCTTTAAATAATCTGAGAAAAAGTTTTGGTTCTTTTACCATAATTATCATATTTAATTCTACCCAACACGCTTTTTAAAATGCCTCTTTTAAACGCAGCAGGAGTTTTTATATCTTTCTCAATCATTGCCTATGTCTCAGCAGCGTATGTGAGAATGGGTCTAAATAAATTTTGTAAAGGAGATTAGGTTAGTTTCTCTGCGGATAAAATTAGATTTAAAAATTTTTTTAATCAAAATATACCTGAGATGGGACTCTGTTGCGCTGGCTTTATTTCGTTCAATTAGTTAATTTCAGAACCTAGGTATTTGAAACAATTGACAGTTTGAAACGTATATTATCCCGTTTCAAAATAATGATTATTTAAACGATACATGCCATATGTTTGGTTTCATTCTAGTTGATGACAAAATGCATCTGACTTGCTTAAGTTTCCAAAGAAATCAAGGACTTTTTAAGCTCTTCCGGGGAGGCGAGCGACAATAACAATGCGCTCAGTATCATGAAAATTGTTCCTCTAGTATTAATGTTAGAATTGTATAATATTTTAAAGAGAGATATTGAACAGAGATGTCATGCTAATGCATCTAACCGTCTGGGGCCCTTTGAATTGCTATCTAATTTTTCTGCTAGATCTGTCATGGGCGTGAAGCTTTTGTGAACTTAAGAGAACTTTTGTGATGAAGTTTTGTACTCAGAACTTTAAAACGAACAGATTTCGAGAAAAAGCAATTGACAGTTCTTAGGAAAGTGAAAATATTGCAGGGGCTCACGAGACCTGAAATTGCGAACTAGGGATAGAGCAGGATGTGACGGTACGAAATTCATTTACAGACTAGTAAATTTCAAAGTAGCTTTAAAGCATACACCATTTGTTATTAGAGTAAGCGCACTATTGTGATTTTCTTCAGTGAATATGAAAATCTAAAGTCCTTTTGACCATACTTCTATTATTTCCAGATATCTGTGGTAGTTACGGATATGTTTGTTTACATTTACAAGACATACAGTCGATATGTCAAGTTAAATATGCTGTCTTTGAAAGGAAGGACGTGGATTTTAAATCGACCATGCACGGTCGATTTAAGAAAATGAATAACTAATAAGAATAATAAGAAGCTTACAAAAAATGGGTAAATTGAGTTTCCTACTTTTTGTATACCTAAGAACCTTGCTTTTTTAATTCTCTTTTACAAGCATTACTATTATTATATACGTTAGCGTATCAAAGATTATATATTGTATAAAAATTCGTGAGTATTTCAAAAATCAAAGCTGCATTAATTGGAAAAATTTAATTGCGTTTTATAAATTCTTTACGACTATGAAATTGCCTTAAAAGATACGTGTAAATTTAAGGACTTTATTTCAAAATTTATGCAGAAAATTCTAGCTATTTTGGGTGCAATAAAAAAAAATTATGTAACTTTTAGATGGATTTATCAAAACTACTGGTGATTTATTTTGGATTATTATCTCCAAAATAGGAAATAAAAACGTGTATGTAGCTCGCCTATGGATAGGAGTCAATAGGGAAACATGGTTATATGATAAGGAACATGGAATGTCTTAGTATTAAAACTTGAAATGGAAATGCGTTTTCTAAGTCATTTTATTAAGGGACTCCTATTTACAGAGGGTTGGGTGCTAAAAGAATAGCAGAGATTTAATTTTTTCCATGAGTTCTGCTGAAAGTTAAACAGCTACACCCCTCCTCGGAAGAATAAATTTTAATTAAGGAATAGGACTATTTAATGATTCTGAGGTAATGTAGTAAGATACATTTTTTTTTTTAAAAAAAAGTAAAGAATAATAATAGCAAAAAGAATAAACCAGAAAAAAATAATTTTATTGATGTAAGAAAGGACAAACAAAAAATTTAGAAATGTTGTCAACAGTAATTTCGTAATAAGTTATTTTCAAAAGTAACCAAATTTAATTTATAAAAGCAATCAAAATAATGATTACTATTTTTATATAAGTTTGTCTCATTAGGAATAATTTTATATTAAGAAATCGTTTGCATGTATTTTCATCTTGTTAAAATAAAACTTATAGTGTAATTCTTATTGAATGAACATATTTCGATCACCCTCTATATTCTGACAATCGTGATTGTTAAAATACATAAGTTTTACAAATGTCCGCAACAACTTGTTAAGCTAGAAGTTACCTTCAGAAAGAAGCTCTACACCAAATTAAGAAATTAATAGTATTAGTAATTAGTTTTAGGAAATACATTACTTAATAATACGCTCAGAAATTATTATATACATATTAATTTATATAGGCATTTTTTTTAATTAAAATATTTTGTTCAAAATAATGCAAACAAACCTTTATAAACTGCGGCACTGTCTTGAAAAGAAGAATTACCTCGTTTAGATTATTACATATACGCTTTATTTACGCAAGTTTCGAAAGAAAAAGAAAATATGGTTCATTTCAATAAGAAGTTAAGAATTTTATCCATATTGAACAAGTAGCGTTATCTGAAAATGGTAAACATAAAAAGAGAATAAATCTATGTTTCCTTGAAACTGCAAAGGATTTGTTCAACTAATTTCCCCTCAAGCGCTCAAATGTTTTTTTTTAAAAAAAATTTCCCCTCTGATTTTGTTTGTTCTTAAAATATCTCAGATTAATATAACAGTTATCAGTAAAAGTTTTGCTAATAGAGAAATTTTACAGAAAACAATCCTTTAGTAAAATTCCTCTAATTCTTTCATTAGTTGAAAACATTCGGTTTTGATCACAAATTAAAATATTGCTTCATTACGTTGTAGATTTATTGATTAAAACAATTTTTTTTTAACTTGGAGATATTTTTGTGACCGGGTCTCTTCTTCAACCCTTCATTTTTACTTTCCATCAGTATAGATTCTTTCTAAGTGTAACTTACTGGGATTATAACTCTTAGTTTTTATTTACTTCAGAATTACAAAACTCAAAATGTTTCGCAATAAGTATTTAACTTTTTTTTTTTTTTATCAATTCTCATTTTCTTCTTACAAAATATATACAGCTTAATATAATTTACCAGAGACGCCTATTTTTTTTTAACTTAAGCTTAGAACAAAACTGTTTTCAAATAATTATAAAAATATTTTTTGTTTAATTTAATGTTACGCATAAATGTGTACCTAATTCATTTTCCACATTTATATACTCACAATAAATGATGTATTCTAATTTAATCTGAAGAAATGTTATCTAATTTTGAGTTGCAAACACATTGTACTCATTTTTATGTTGGAATCCCATATATTTTTGTTTGAATTATAATTTAGTGCTCAGTGAACTAAATTTCATGGGGTCCAAAGATCTCGGGATTGTAACTTTATCGATCCGCTTTGTTTGCTTCTCAAAGTACTAATTATAATTTATTTCCTATTCCATTTCTGAAGGTAGGACCCAAACTGGAATATTCGTGAATAGAAAGTGATTGAAAAATCGCCATGTTATTTGTTCCATCCTTGAAGGACATAGTTGCTGCGAAAATTGCAATTACTCTGTATAATGATTGTGAAATACTGCACCTGTTTAAAGAAACTAAATTGTATCTCTCGCCTGAAGAAGATCGGAAAGTTATGATAAAGAAAAAATGGCCCGATGACATATATCCACTACCATTACAGCAAAAAATTATGAGTTTCATGAAGCCCATCAGTTATGAAGTTGAAATGTGGAAAGAGCAGCACGAAACATTCACTGGAAATCACGTCGACCAACGAATTACGAGCGAATTCCATTGGAAAACGGATGGAACGATCGATCGATTGAAAACTGCCAGTTCACTAATTCAGTCTGACGTCTTGCAAGTGAGGCATCGATTCAGGCTTGCCTGTAATTACTGGACGGAAGAAAGCGTACTCTCGATTTGGGAACAACCTTCGGGATTATTTTTGCGAAACAGAAATGTATGATGTTCCGGAGTCAGAACGTTCGTCAAATATAAATGTAATTGAATGGATTCCATGGCACACACAAAGAGGTAACAGTAATATAAGAGAAAAAGAGTGGTTTTTGGCTTATAATCGGGATACCGTGTCTATACAAGGTTTGCTTCCACAGAAGTTAACACCCGATGAAGGTTTGGAAATAATTAGCTGCGCAATCGACAGGAATTATGATGATCACTCCAGCCGCTTTTGCGCATTACTGATGCCAGCAGATCAGCGACTAGAGGTGTTGAAAATGAATCCCTATCGTGTGCTCCGAAGTTTTTTGCTCTGGCCAGGCCAAAGGTTTTTCATAGAAATGGCAAACCATATAAAGAATAATCTTACACAACTTCATTTCCTCGATTTATTGATTTTTATTCTTTTTGAAAAAATTCTTCCGAAGATTTTGAACTCCTTCGAGAGTTTTGGTCACTTATTCCAAAGGAATGCAAAGAATTCTTGTAATGTTTTGAAATATACGAACCAATTGAACTGATAGTTGCCAATGGCCGTTTGGAGTTACCGGATTTAAAAAAAATATTTACTTCGTGTTCAACAGCGTGAGAACAACTCTAGAGAAAAATGCTTTATTTTTACAAACATTTTTATCCGTTTGTACGGGATAATGTATTGACGTATGTCTTGGATTGTTAACCGACAGTAGTCGTCTTGGACGATTGCTTTTAAAATGCAATAAAATATATTTCATCTAGAACGAAATTTACAGTAAACGTTTGACCATTTGAGCATCTAAGGTAAGGAAATGTCCTTTCAACTCCAAGTAATTTGAATAGCATACTGAAAAAAAAGAAGGTTTTTCCAAATGAGCCGTATCACACCCACACAATCTCGTTGACTTTTGCTTTACACCCAATTTTTGTTTATGCTTCCATTCCATTAATGTTTACTTTATTTTTCCATTATCAGCATTTTCTCAATAAAGTACATAATCTCAGAATATTTAAAAATTGCTTTTCTGGATTATTTGATTGAACTATTTTCAGTCAAGGATGCACTTTTCAAAGTTAAGTAAATACCATTTTAAGAGAAAAGTTATAAACAATGCTTGAAATTTTGAATATCAGATAGAATGCTCATTATAATTTTACACATCAATAAAGCCTAGCTGTAAGTTTTTGCTCTCCTTCATATGCTATAGTGATACAAATAATGTTAAAAAAATGGCAAATAAAGTTAATTGTTGAATCGTGGTTAAAATGTCTCTGATGAGAAATTTCATGTTTTGTACATTGTACATTACTTTCTTCAAAAATAGGGAGGGGGAAATGTTAAAAGCCATATATATTTATTTATTTATGTGTTGTGTGTATGTGATAAAGAAATAAAGTTATTGGAAACACATAAATAAGAGAACAAATAAAATCAACGAAACAATTCATTTACAGAACTATATAAAATAATAGAACAAAAATTTAAATAAAGTTTGAAACAAATGCATTCATTCAACGCACACTCCAAACAAAACATGCACGTTCAGACTGGGGACTGAATTGTGGGGTTAAGCATGTTATATGGTTCCAACCCTCCCCTAGGGCATCTTAAAAGTATTAAACTTTTTTTTATTGCTATTTGGAATTTATGTCAAATTTTAATTCAGTCGTAGCACAATGAAGAAATTTAACTACTTGAATTAGGAATTTATTAATCTTACATTGGAGGGGAGGGGGATACAGCGTGCGTCCCCTCAGACAAGCAATTAAGAAAGAAGTGACTGAAAAAGTTCCCTACAGGGGAAATTCAAGCAAGATATCGCTGTATTAGATGGAAGGATCCTCGGGTATTTCACATGGGGACTAAATGAAAGTAGGGAAATCTCCCTCCTAGATTAGAACATGGGAATCTTCCAGTTTATGCAAATTTATGAAGCGTGATCCCCCAAATTAGAAGGTCGAGAAGATTTGTATCTGTAAATAAGACGAACTTTGCACTAGGAGCGTCAAAAGTATAGAGAAAATTAAATTTATTTGAAATCAGTACAAATTTCCTCCCTCCACAAGACGTGTGTGTGTTGGGCATTGACATACAAACGTACCTTACAGGAGTGTTTTAAGAAAAAATTTTAATTTTAGATCAGAGTTATACCCTAAAAGTTGCAACCCAACCCCCTTTCACATTTACAAAAACGCGTAAACGATTTCAAATGAAATGATCAATAAAAGGTTAAATGATAAAGTAACTAAAATTGTGTGCATTGAATAGTTTACGTAAGAGTTGATTAAATGAAATGTTACCACACTAAAATATATCATATATGTAATCATGTGTAAAATACACAGTAACGTAATAAAATGAATTATATAAAGCATGACCAAAGCGAAATATTATAAATTTTATTTACACCATAAGATCAGCTGATACAAATCATTGGTTGTTTTAGTCTAACGTGAAAAAGTCGAGTCCTTAAGAGGAAAGTGTGTCAATGCGGTCCAGCAAACACTTAACTAATAATATTAAATGTATACACTATACTTCACAAAACTATCATAATAATATGAAAAACTTTAATAAGAAAAAAAGACATAAGTTGTTCGTTTCGAAATTATCAAAACAGAAACATTCGTGCGATGGAACATTAATATAGCAACATTTAAAAAAAATCAAGAAAGCATACCATTCAAAATATGTTTGTGTTATATGTGGATATCCATGAACCACAAAAAACATGAAATAATGGTGTATGAACTACAGGATATTATTTGGACAAGGCCAAAGCTAAGAAGGTCACTTTCCGTACTATCCATGCTCCCTATCAGAGAGGGATAAAAACTAGGAGCAATGTATGTAGGACTAGTCCCGAAACTCGAAAACATTTTCCGGTCATAATTTAAAATTCGAAGAAATTCTTAAGTACCTCTTGTCCATTTGTTTTCGGCCGGAACCAACCAGGTTTGGGATAAGTTGAATATACTTATACTTGTGGAAGAACCTCCTTTCTTTGGATAACTACTGAATTTTTCTTTATCTTGTAGCGACAGCATTCTCAACAACAGGGAAAAACTCCTAAGACTTGAAAGATCAAAGTAGGAAGTAATAATATGTGAAAAAAAAAGGGGGGGGGAATTTATTTATTTATATATGCAAAAGTACTGTTTATTCATGACATACTAATTCTTCTGCGTGATAAGTTATTTTTGAAACATGAGCAATGTGCAGCAGATTTTTTAGTTATAGAATTTGGTTCAGTTATCTCATAATTTATATCAGAAAGTATATTTACTACTTCATGTAGTCCTGGAAAAATTGGGAATAATTTTCCACGATTTAGATAGTTAACTTCATCATACATCACAATGTCACCAAATAGAAATAGAGAATCTACGAAAAAATTTTCATACCTAATTTTATTTTTAATGGGTTTTCTACTCACATTGTAACTATATCTGGGTCAAAACTTTAAAAGCTTTTTACTCACATCCTAAAGGGCTGAATTGAATGGAAATTTTCTATGCAGGATTATTTTGATTGACAATAGGATAATTTAATTGCAATTAATAAAAATTAATTGATTTAAATTAGATATTTAAAGAATTAATTTTACACCAAGTTTCTGGCCAAGTCGTCAAATCTGTCACCAATGGGAAGGGGTCATTGCTTATGTTAACTGGTGACATATCTATCAATCCATCTTTTCCTTTATAAGAGAAGCATCAACTCCTGTTCGTAACATTGCTCCCCATCTTCGAGACAGGCGAATGTTAATATATATATATTGCAAAAAACTATCTTTCGCTAAGTGTGAAGTTTGGAAGAAAACCATTGTTTAAAAAACTCGTTTCTTTATCGGTGTTATTTAGCATAATATTCGGATGTATTGTCCTCAGATAATTTTTGAGTTTCTTCTACAAATAAAATTAGTTTTGAGTTATGGAGAACTATATGATAAAGTGCCATGTAAAAAATATGCAGGAAGAAGTTTTGCAACAGAATGTGGTGTTTAATTACATTCACTGATAAATTTTTCCAAAAGTTTAGTCTAAAGAATTTTAGTAGGGGAAGCATAACTTTGCATTTGAATTTGTTTACAATATATCGATTCAAAAGTTCACTTTTTCTATTAGTTTGTGGGTGGTGTGAAGTACTTAGTAAGTAATTTCTAAGGAAACATTTGAATCTAGATTAGGTAAAATCACCACTTGTATCTGTTAAGAATTTAGAGGGCATTTGAATCTGAAAAACTTGTTTTAGAACATTAATGTAAGTTTGAGAATTTTCATTTTTTGAGGGTAAAGCACAAATATATCTCTTTGTGTAATCAAAAATAATATGAAGACATTTATTTTGTTGAATTATAATGATTTAATCCCAAAACAGTACCAACAGAAGCACATTTAAAAGGTTGATCTGTGCGGGAATAGTCTTTAAGAGAATAGTTTTTTATTTCTATTTATTTAACAAACATGACAATGTTTGACAAAAGCTGAAATATCATGATCAATGTGAGACCAATAAAATTTCAGAGCAATTAAATTTATAATTTTTTAAGCACCTGAAATTTCCAAATTCTTTATGAGCATTTTGCAAAACATATCTCCAGAGAGAAAAAGATACAACTAATTTAACCCAATTTTTCTTTTTAAAGTTTAAGAAAATAATGAATGTTTTTATATTTCGAATCGTTTAAATTGTCTAAATTTTTATAATGTCTTATCTCATCCCGCTCAAGTAAATGCACAGAGTGCTAGATATATTGGGCTGTAGGATGCCTTGATAGCATGTCAGCAGTCACTTTTAAGTGTATTTAACTTCAGAGTAATACGCTTTTTTTTAGCCAAACAAGGGGAACAGTCGCGTCTACTCGGAATATGGTGGCAATGCTGAAAAAAAGACGAAAGATGGAGTTCACATAAAGTGAATCGATGAAATAATTGTAATCGTATTCTTATTACTTTATGTTATAAATAACGAATGTTGGCAACGCATGAATATAGTCGGTACGAGATGTAAACAGAACTATTACGATTATTCTAATTAAATGTTTATTTTCGACTAATCTGTTGATTATTTATGAACTAGTTGATCATAAACCAACCTTATACTACAACCCCACAACTATAGGCCATGCAATAAATACATACCTAAAGAAACTAGAAGAATGGTTGCTCGAAAAATCCCAAAATGTAGCCCTCAGAATGACAGTAAAAGTAAATTGGTACATGAGAAATATTGATATTAGAAATTGCATAAATCATCCGTCACTAAAAACTTATATCAAAAAATTATCCAAAAATTTCTTCCATAAAATTGATACCTCCACAAATAGAACCATCTAAGCTATTGAAAAATATACCCCAATACGAAATCACCAACTTCTACATAGACACAGAGAAATTTTAATAGACTAACCTTTAAATATTTAATTTTTCTCTATCACACATTCCAAAAACATAGAAATTCAATCTCAGGAAACATCTTCCTGGTCCCGCCCATCTTCAAATAACCAACCTCTTCGACGACCAATCAGAAAACACCCTCTCAAACTCGAGAGAAACACTTTAAACAACCTACAAAAACACCAGACTGGACGAGCATGCAGGACACAAATATCTACTGCCGCCAACCCAGTAATATTAAATAGCTTATACAAGCAATATTACTACAATAATTAACTGAATTTGACTAAGTATTTAATTTAACTTTTCAGATAGTAAAAACTTAACTTTAAAGCATTTCTTTTAAAAAATAGTATACTATTGCTCACTTAAATATAATATTTTTTTAAATTTTAACTCCTGGGCAATTGAAAATTCATAGTTCAGCTGTAACCTAATATAATAGGGGGATTAAAGCCCGTGAGGGTTATGCACTCCGACCACAAGTACTCCGTATTTGTGCCAAAGGAGAGTAAAAGGTATATACGAAAAACAGACATCATACAAAATACCTCAAAACCTTCCTAAAAATACCTCAAAATCTTCATTAAAAAACTTTCAAAATATTTTCCACCAACAGAACAATACAAGCCATAGAAAAATAAATCCCACTAAAAGTAATCAACTACTACACAGACCTTGCAAAATTTTACTACATTATATTCCCATTTCATTTCATAACCACCAAAGTTACTGAAAATCGGAAAACACAACCATCAAATATAACAGTCATCCCCATCAGCCAATAGGGACACACCCTCTCGTAAACGCGAAAAATATCATCGATCCAGTAAATCCACCAGACAGGACGTATAAGCAGGATATTTCTACCAACGCAAACCTTAAACTTTTTAATATTAAACGAAAACAGCCTCCTTTAATAAGCCAGCTAATTTAATGATTTTTTTTTCAAGAAACATAAAACATTTAATGACTAAATGCTAGTATGCAGATTAATATACCTTCTCCAACTAAATTTTTCACCTCTAATCATCCGTAATAAATAATAAATAAAATTTGACACTCTTCAAAGTCAGGATGAAATAAAACTCGAGTTCAATTAATAATAATAATAATAAAAAATAGCACTCAATTTTGAACTAAACATATTCACTTGTATTCATAAACTTTACTTAATATCTTTAGATATTTTCTTTTCAATTACTTTCAACAACGTAAAAAAATTTCTACTGAGTACAAAATAATACCAGTAGCAATATAAGACCTCTGATTTCAAAATATTTGAGAGCGAAACTTAAGAAAACATATCATACATAGAGAAAAAAAAATCGTTACTCACGATTCCTTGGTGCCTCTTCATTCCTTACAAATTTTGAAAAGAAGTAAATCAGGAAATTGGAGGAGCTGCAATGCTTCTTTTTAGTTTCATAATTTCTGAAGGAAATAATAAAAAGTTAACTGGTGAACAAATTACGCAGATAAATACTGTAATTATTCTTTGAATATTACAGAAATATTTAAAATAAAATAGCTCACTATAGCTATTTTTAACTGAACTAAAAATAGTAATTAAATGCTTGCATTTATTTTTTGTTTAGATTTTTTTAATAATACTTTGAAAATTCGTAATTATTATCAATATCGTTTAAAATTTTCAATAATTTTTTAAATCTAATTTTCTTCTTCAAAAAACGCATATCATAGATTTATGTTCGAAAAAATGATGGCATGGTTCGAAATAATCGGACTTAAAAAGTTAAAATTAAGTAAGAACCCATTATAAACTTACTTTTTAAATCAACTGAAATTAGTACCAAACGTAATTGTCTTGAAATTTTACTACTTTCAATTGAAGGATCTTCAGAACTACTCTTAGTAGAGCATCATATTTAAATATTATTTTTTGTATTCATTATTCTATTATGTGTTAAGTACACTGTAAAATACTTAACTGAAAACTTATCTACAAGCACGTAAATTCAAGTTTAACAATAAGGTGCGATAAATTAAAGCTGTAGGAATAACACAAACCCTTTTTCATATATTTATTGAAGCGTTAAGTATTTCATAAACGAGAGAGAGGGAAAAGTAAGAAATCAGTTAATTATCATAGCATATTGTACATGAAATTGTTTAAGAAATTTGGTATCAACCAAATCTCATTTTTTGTTTATTTTCGTTTAGATACGACACCAGATTAAAAAAGAAGCTAAGAAATTTGCTTACCTATCTCACTTCTGTACAGGAAAACTAAAATAAAAGTGACATTATAGCAAATCTAGGGAATTAACAAAGAATTCATACACTTCAAGAAAACACGAAACTCCAACAGTGGCAACTCTAGGTAACTTAATATAAAATTTCAAAATACCATTGAGATTAAGAAAAACATTTTAACATGAGAGAAAAAATTAAATGTTACGGGGAGGAGGAATATATTACAAAACCATCAGTATTTTATTCTTCAAAAAAGATTTTAGGCTTTCAAGAATTGTTTAACAAGTTTGGATAATAGAATTACCGTCTTTTAAAATATATTTCAAGAACAAATTATAAATATCATTCTAATATGTTTTTAAAGCAAAGAATGCTTCTGAAATCACAAAAATATAATTTATACATTTAAATATATATCATTTTTAAGAACGTGAAAGATACACTACGAATTGTCTCCTACAAGATTCTAGTCAAGGCTCTTATTCAAGTCAAGTCAAGGCTCTTATTCAAGTCAAGTCAAGTCAAGGCTCTTAAATGTATGGTTCAAAAATATCTTGGTTTCCTAGGTTACCTTTATAACTGAACATAGGAATAAGCAATCTAAAACATAAACAGAGATATTTCCCCAAATCATACAAATAACGTCTTTATTTAAAGAAAATACAACAAGTTTTATAAATCAAATTAAAGCAATTTTCCTAAAACACACTATTTCCTTCCATATTAAGACACCGAAATTTGATCCAGTGCACTACAAATGAAAATGTTCAAACATTCTTTTCGGAGAATGTTACACTGTGCACTCTTTTTATGTGCACTGCAAAAAAAAAACATTCTTTTCGGAGTTTGGGAAGAACTTAGACAACTTAGAGAACAATTATACTTTAGGGCACATACATTAACTATCACATGGTGTAAAATATGAAACACTCAACACATGTATCTCCTAAAAAGGGAAGCCGTAAATTAAATCTAGATACTAAATTTTAGTTCGGCTGACCATTTATTTCGAATAAGAAAGCTCTCATTTCATTGAACTGATAATTTATGCGCTATAAACTTATAACTTCCATTTCAAAACCCATATTTCATAATAATAAGAACAATAAATCGAAAAGTATTTTAATAAAAACTGTACAAAAATGCAAGAACATTTACTAAATATTTCTAACAGTTATATCAGAGTAACACATTTCTAAAAAAAATTAAAAGGCGTAAAGTATTTCTCATTAACTCTTTTGTGCATCTTATTGTATTGAAAAAGATTTAAAAAATATGAATTCAAGTAGATTTTTTCAAAAGTGTTTTCCTTACGCACAAAAAATAAGTAATTTTTCTTTCTGGTGAGGGATATAAAAACTTATTTCTAACCCTTATTTCCGAGAAACAAGATCTATGTGAAATAGCGAATGATTAAATCATAATACATCAGTAACCATGACAAAAACAAACTAAAACGACGTTCAGATTCAGCAAAAGCTTTCTGAAATTTATTCATTTAAAAAAAAAAAAAGAACGTCATGTGATTGCGCGCACTGCGTATAAAACAAAAATAAGTGAACAGAAAATAAATGATTAATGTCCACGGAAATGTCGCTTTAAAAAATAATAGGTGCTATGAAATACAATATTTTTTTCCATTTTTTCCCCTTTTTTATGTATATAATATCCGGATCAACTATATTAAGCAATCTAACGTTAAAAAGTTAAATAGAAACAGAGATAAAATTTCAAATGTATAGTTCGAAATTGATAATATGATACTGATTAAAATAAATGAACTTGGTTCATTTCTAATTGATATGTTATACACATGTTATGTAACGAACACCATTTTTTTAAAAAAATAAATTGAAAATGTCAAATTGATATCTGAATAACTTACCTTATATATGTACATATTACATCGCGAAACACATTTATTTTCGGTACCTTTATTCAGGGCGTTTACACGGTAATCCTTCAAGAAAAACTGTGTAGTACATCATCGACGATGCAGACCAGGCCGAAAGGAGAGAAATCCTAAGTCGCAGCAGAAAAGTCAGAGATCAAACGGATGAGAGGCACAAATTAGAAACATGATGCTTACGCATCTTGTTTGAAAAGAACATTCTTCTTCCCCTGCGGTTCTGCATTTTTAGGATTGAATTCTTCCTCCACCCCGCCTTTTCTTATATCAACTGAAATATTTTGCTAGCCATTGTACTGAAACTTTATACTTTGTAGTATTTTTTGATACAATTACGAAAAGATACAATTTCATTCTTAAAAATTAATATTTCTTTAAAAAAACAGACTTAAAAATAATTTTAATAAGAAACGAGTTATAATTGTATAAAAAATACTTAAAAGTTATTCCGAACCTGCGATTTTTTTTAACCCCGCGCCTCATTCCTTTTAACAGATTCAATTATTAATTTGATTTTTAACCCTAGGAAATAGATTAAAAGAAATTCATGCCTTTTTCTGAAAATTCATCTCATTGTACCTCATGGTCGCGAATTTGCAATCGGTGCGGCTCCCGTCGTGCTATAATGCCACTCAAAACCTGCAAGGTAGCGAGGATATTTTTCAAGGCTTCAATTCCTCATGTTGACTTGATGCGGAAGTTTGGAGAGAAAGGTGCCAGATCAGTTATCGTCCTCATCACTTGACCGAGGTATAAAAAGATAGTCGCTAAAAGCCCTCGTATTGCTTTCAAGTGCGACTTTAATGAATAATCAGTCAATTTTCATTTGCTATGTACCACAATAAATTAAGTTTTATTGTTGACGGTTTCTATCTTTTTCTGAATAACACGTCAATTGAAAAGTCCCCGGCCTACCATAGTAAAACATATTTGTTTTTTGGCAAAATTAGTTTTTTTTATTCAACATAATCCCCTTCAAGGGTGATACACTGATTATAGCAACCCTCCAAATTATCGATACCATTTTTGTAGTACGATTTGTCCTTTGCTTCAAAATAGGCCTCAGTTTCGGAGATCACCTCTTCATTCGACGAAAATTTCTTCCCAGCGAGCATTCTTTTGAGATCTGAGAACAGGAAATAGTCGCTGGGGGCCAGACCTGGAGAATACGGTGGAGGAGGAAGCAATTCAAAGCCCGATTCGTGGATTTTTGCCATCGTTTTCACTGACTTGTAACACGGTGCATTGTCTTGGTGAAGCAGCACTTTCTTTTTCTTCAAATGCGGCCGTTTTCCGGCGATTTCGTCCTTCACACAGTCCAATAACGCTATGTCCTTCCTTTTTCAAGGTAGTCAATGAAAATTATTCCATGCGCATCCCAAAATACAGACGCCATAACCTTGCCAGCCGACTGTTGCGTTTTCCCACGCTTTTTAGCGGGTTCATCGTGTGAAGTCCACTCGGAAGACTGTCGATTGGACTTCGGAGTGAAATGATGGAGCCATGTTTCATCCATTGTCACATATCGAACTCGGGTTTATTACGCTTGATCATCTTCAAACACTGCTCCGAATCATCAACTTGTTGTTGTTTTCGGTCAAAAGTGAGCTCGCGCGGCACCCACTTTGCACAGAGCTTTCTCATACCCAAATATTCGTGAATGATAGGATGTACACGTTCAGTTGATATCTTTAGAGTGTCTGCTATTTCATTCAATTTCAATTTACGGTCATTCAAAATCATTTTGGGGATTTTTTTAATGTTTTCATCGCTAACAACCTCTTTTGGGCCTTTACCGTCTTCGGTGCTCATTTCACCACGTCTAAACTTAGCATACCAATCCTTGATGGTTGATTTTCCTGGGGCCGTGTCCGGAAACTCGGCATCAAGCCAAGTTTTTGCTTCAACTGTATTTTTCCCTTCAAAAAGCAATATTCTATCAACACGCGAAGTTCCTTTTTATCCATTTTTTTCACAATAATAAAAGTTGCTTCACTCAAAATGCTATAATTCAGAAACTAATGATCCGACAGCCTGTCAAATTTATACACGCATCTTTTAAGGGTTAGGGCTAACTAACAAACATATGGATTTAATTCTAGTAGCGCCATCTATGTGTCAGGCCGAGGACTTTTCAATTGACCTGTTAATTATTTTAGTAGACAGAACACCATTGAAATATTTTGACAAACATATTTTTTTCTCCTAAAACTGTTTCATTTTCATTGTTAATGAGTTGATAGTTTTATATGAGGTGAAATTTGTTCCTGTGAACTCAAAGTAAGCTTCAAAACTTCATTTCACTATTTGTAAATTGTCATAAAGGCGACTTCTTTCTATAATTGTTTTAACTACTATTATTTTAAAATTCTTTCTTTTACTTTTGTTTAACAACGGATTAAAGAAACTGTATAATTTTCTGCGTTTGTTAATTTATTTTCCTCTCATTCTAATCGATTATTTTCTTCCCCTTTGGTCTCCTAATTGGAAACAAAAAAGGAAGGGAAAAATCTACATAAAGAAATATAATATTTCTACATTAAGAAATACATACATCAAAATTTATTCCATTCGGTTGGAAACTGAAGTATTTCCTTACTAAGTCGCATCTCGAGTTGCCTTAGCAACCAAACAGCTGACCTGATCACAACTATGTACAAATGAAAATATTTCAGAAACAATTTTACACATTTAAATGGATCGTACACGGTCGTTTGCAATAATTATTTGCCTCAAAACTCACGAACGAAATAGTTCTGAGACTTGATTTAGCTACTAGCTTTAAATAAAATGTGTATAAAATTTCAAACATTAAATTGTTATGAAATGTGTTTCTCACCGTCAAAATGTTTCTTGTTTTGTATTAAATCGTCTAATGTAGAATTTTTTTAAAAAAAATGCTTTTCTGTACGAATATACGCAACAAATGAGATTTAAGGGTATTTTGATGTAGAGTTTGTAACCCACATGCTCGTCGAATGTATGCCTATTTTTAATACAAGAGAATTTCTGTCACATATTTTTTTTGTAGATTCGATGTAATTTTTTTTAAATTCAAATAGAAAGAAAATTTACAGCGAATATCATGGATGGAGCATTATCGGTCCGGCTTCAATCTTTTAACAATTCAGAATGACAGACGAAGAAGAAGAAAAAAAAAAGAGTTAAAGTAAATGTATTGCAAAGTTTGAAAAATATGCAGTCGCTTAAAATAATTCATTCCTGAACCCGAATTAAAGGAACAGATCTCAGGAAAATTAATTCTTGCTTATCTTGGATTGCAAAAGTTTAGGAAAATGATCGAATTGTTAAGGGTTTGCTATATCTTTTGAAGTACAAGTAATGCATTGCAAGCGTAATACATGTTTTAAAATATATTGCGATAACAAATATACTTGTTACATCAAAAAATGTATACGTACAATTCCCAAAAATATTTGCTAACTGAGAGTGAGAGGGTTATAATGTACAAAACATGCATACTCCATTTCGGGATAAAAGTTTACAATACCTTTGTTTTGAAATTAATTTCCAATCGAGATCGAATAATGTGTTTCAGAAAAATGACAAAAATACAGACATCATTTTTTATCACCCATTATTATTATTTGAGTATTAACATCTTTTTTGAAGTTTAATTATGAAGAATAAAACTTACTCTGTAAGTTATTTTTATCTGATTGCATATTTTTCATTTCAGTTATTTGTCGTATTTTTACATACTGGCTATTTTAGCTCCATTTTTGCATTCCGCTATACTATGATTGTACTTTACTTATAAAACAAATAACATGAATGCATATAGTTCAATTATTAGATTAGACTTGAAAATTGTCATTTTTCGTATTCATATTTTGTTTCCTTAATCATCCGCTATAATTGAGTAAATTTTTAATTTTTTTACAAAATATTTTAAATTATAAAATGACGCTCACTAACCTTCGATTTAGTAGCCCAAAATTCTAAAAAATCAATGCATAAGCCATGTTTAAAAACTTGTTTTAAATAATACTTTGAAGAAGAAATATTCTTTCCGTTTTCCCAATCGATATGTTTTCCCGTTGAAAAACAGAAAAAAGGAGAATTGAGTTGTATTTTTTTGTTAGAATTGGATCTATTTTTGAATGAAACAAACGAAGTAATTTTACAAATGTAATGCTGAACTCTCGAAATCGTTTCGGGTTTCAACTTATATGCTTATAATTCATGGTTTCACACGGGGTTATTATATTCGTGTTAGAAATAACCGACACAGCTCATAATAATGATTCGTTTAACCAGTTTTCCTTTGAATAACCGCTATGACTGCTTCAATAATAGGAATGTGTTATACGTTCTCTCTTCTAACCACAATATTTTCCCGCTGACAGACTTCGCATGCAGTACCTATACATCTCAGATTTTTTGCACTGTTCAATTTGACTAAATGTGACTCTCTGCTAGGCATCAGTTATTCCAAATGTTACTTGTGTAAATAGTGCATTTGAAATACATTTTTTTTTTTGTCCTTTTCGATTTTGGTGAATAATTATTTGAACGAGCATAAGTTAAATATTTTGTTCCATGAAAAAGAAAATGCCGCTTAAATTGGATCCGCTTCTTCAAAGAAAGTGCGCATTGCTTTTGTTACTTCTGAACACATGAAAACTATACATTTTTTCCTTATTTGAGATGTAACTTGAGAGCACACTTGAAGTTGAAAAGTTTGTTTAGGTAACTGGATCGCTGAAAAAACGGTACTGAGAGCAAAAATGCAATGAGCAAAATATTGAAAATTAATTACTTATTAAGCAGAATCTTTAGCTGATAAAGTATTTCATGTAAATAGACATTTAATTAAATCTTGTGGAAGAAGCAGATTGTTTGCCAATATGAAAAACGCTTGTGATTATCCATTTCAACTATTTAGAATCTGAATTAAGGCACAATGCTTAATACATTTCTTTTCAATGGAGCCTGCTTCTTCCCATTTGTTTCTTGTATTTTATCACGATTTTAGGTATCTAAATTATTTTTAAGCATCGAGAAATAATGGATTTTCATTTTTCCTCCCTTCGTTTATTTTAAATATGTAATGCATTATCTTTGAAAAAATAATGAACTTTTCCAAAAAAAACTACGTAAATGTATTCCTTTTTCTAGGATACATGTGGTGTTGAAAAATTGACTAATTTTGTATTTGAAACAATGTTTTCTATATTCAAAGTTCAGATTTTTCTTTTCGTTCTTTTAAGTATATTTAGATTTAATTGACTTCTGTATTTTTAATATGATTTTCATAAAATAATAATACATTGTACACATATTATTATTCTTTGGGAGTATATTGCATGATTTCTTTTCCGACACAGATACCTAGAGTGATGCTTATTTCTGTATCCATGTACACAGATTTTTTTGGAGGCAGAAAATTCATAATATTCGTACATATTACAGTATTCTAGTATGCTAAGGATTTTTTGGGTCTTTATATTATTTTAAAGACATTGTATGTATTTCGATTTTTTGTAAAATCATTTGCATTGCTTAGTTTTATATGTTTATATGTATCTTCAAGTCAACTTCGAAGAAATGTTTGAAAAATAACTTTGCATCAGAAATTTAAAATTGCATTTGTTTCTATTATTATTATTATTACAATTTAGAATTATTTAATAATATTTTCTTCGAATACAGTTTTAAAATTATTTTTATCTATATTAAGACATCATTTAAGCACAGAAAAATTAGATTGAATTACACACACTTCATCTGTGAAGAACCGTCCCGATTAGTTTAGTCAGAGTCTTAACAAATAAATATGAGCTAAACCTTTGAAGGCCAATGGAATGGATTTACTTCTTGTTACTTTCCTAATGTTATCTGATTTGTTTTACGACACAAAATATTATTCCCATGAATGTAACTTGTATTTTAAATTATTATTGTATAGAAAGACTTATCTGACTAAATTATATTTTATTTTAATTTTTATGTGCATGAATGGATTGCAATGAATTCATTATTTTCCTCACTAACTATCTTTATAAAAAAAATTTGGTGTCGCGCTAAATTCGGAGTCGGGTTACATTCAGGGTAATACGGTAATTTCAAGGAAAAAAAGAATTTTTTTTAAATGTTGAAACATGTTTTCTCTCACAAGTCGTTTCAGAGTCACAGATGAACGAATGAAGTTATGTTTCTGCGAAAGACCCATGCGACGAATTCAGAGTTATTTCTTGTTTAAAAAAATCAATTAGGCCTGCATGGTTGGTAAGAGCGTGTTGCGAAACTTGAGAGAGTGAGCTACTAGTTCAGTTGTCGTCTTCCCTACTCGTTTGTGGTTCGTGTACGCAATCCTTCTTCAACAGCTCTCTTGATGTTCTGTGAATGCTGTCAATGGAAGCGAAGCCAAATCTTTTTTATATTTGAGTTTTCTTAATTGCTACAAATTCCCAACAACGAATTCGATATTTCTTTCTTATTGAGAGGAAGGTACAGAAAGGCTAGAATAAGCTCGAAAAACTACTAAAATGTCCCATCAGTACAAAAAAAATTCATTTCGACTCCCAGCCTTTTCAGCGGTCGAGTATTCTGCGCACTTCTAACATAGCCCTGTTTTTAAGATCAAAGAGCGATATATTATTTTCAAAAAAGTAGTGACCATTTTACTTCCTAAAAGGGCATTGTTAGAGACAGCTTCTTAACATGAAAACAACACAACACAATAGTAAGACGTTTATTATATGATTCCTTTTAAAATTATCAAATAGAAAATTTCCCCATTTCATTTTTCTGGAACATAAACATTTGGGATTTTCAACTGAGAGTGGTATGAAACATGCATGTTACATGTAGTTGAAGAGAAATATAATAAAAGAAAACCACAGCTCCATTGATACAAATTATTTGCGTTTACACTGAGTGAAATTATAGAACACTTTGTTATGTATTCCTTTCTTTCCTGTTATGAATACCTCAGAAAGCTTGAATTCTTCAGGTGATGCTACATATTTTCTATAATGTTAAAAGATTGAGAAACCTTATTTAAATATTTTAACATTTGTTTTTGATGCTCCCAAGCATTTGAAATTTGTATCAATAAAGAAAATGATTTACGGGATAAAATATTTTTTTTTACACGGTTGAAACATAACCTGCATAAAGTTCATGGTATTTAAACTATGTCAATTGTGAAAAACATTTGAATTATGAAGTAAAAAAATGAAATGAAAAAAATAGTAGCAACAAGTATTTATTTTCTATGGAAACTAAAGGACATTGTATTCAACCCAAAAGAAGTAAAATAAAGTGCATAGTTAAAATAGTTGAATAAAAATGCATAATTTGATATTTTTGAGCTTCAGCATAAACCCTTCCAATTCAGTGATATATTTTCAAATTCCAAATGGAGTTATATTAACTGAATATCTTTGAAATAGTTTACTGTGTTTCTAATTGCTATGTCTGGCTGGTGAAAAACTATATTATTCTCATATACAAATTAAAAGACACACATTTGTGCTTAAAAGTCTATATATTTCTTAAAAATTATCTAACTTTTTAACTTAAAAAAAAACACTTATCCTACAGAAAGTTAATTTTTCCACAGTGAAATAATCTCTTTTTTACTTTGATTTGGAAGTTTCTGTTTGTAAGGTAAGAATGTATTATTTTAATGAGTGGTGCTGGGAAATTATAATTAATGAGTTTGTAGATTAGGCCTTCTATCCAGACACAGTCAAAAGCTTTTTGAATATCTAAAACTACCGCGCCTGTGGATTTGTTGTGTTCCAATCCGGAAGAAATATACTCTGTTAGTTTGATTAGAGGGTGGGAGGTGGAGAGAAGTTTAGTGAAGCCGTATTGGTTAGGGTTGCGAATATCGGAATTATCGATGTGATTATTGATTCTTTTTAGTAGAATTGATTCAGTTAGTTTGCTAAGTGAAGAGAGCAAGGCAATTGGTCGATAGCTATCAGGTAGGCGGGGATTTTTCCCAGGTTTAAGAATAGGAAAGATTATGGATGTTTTCCAGATATTAGGAAACTGTTGTAGTTTGAGAATAATATTAATTAAGTATGTTATTAGGAAGATTAGTTTTTGGGTGGAAACGTTTTGAGCATTTTGTTTGTTATGTTATCTTTTCCAGGTGCTTTGTTGATGGCTATGTGTTTATGTGATAATCTCATTAGGCCAAACTGTATCCATGGGTGTGTGCGGGGGGGTTGTTATGAAAGTTTTGTAATGTTTCTTGTACTTTTTGATCTATATCTGTTGTGTAATTTGTTGATCTTTTATTTTTTGTGAAGTTGTGAGAGAGAGAGTTTGCTAGTAAATTAGATTTTTCTATATCAGATTCTGCAATGTTGTTATTGTTGAGTAGTGTTGGAATATTGCTTCTTTTGTTTTTGAAGGATTTAGTGATTTTCCAAATGGATTTGTAGTGTATATTAAGTGTTTGTAGGGTTTGTGTCCAACTATTTTGAGTAAATTGGTGTATTTCTTTTTTAATTTGATTTTGTATTGACTTGAGATATATTCTATTGACTTGAGTTTTTATGTTTGGATCCAGTGTTCTTTGAAATAATTTTTTGGTTCTGTTTCTTGTTTTAATGAGCTGTTTAATGTTGTTTGGTGTGTATCTTTCGTTTTTAGTGTTTATTGGTGTGGAGGCATTTTGGTGTGCTGTGATTATGCAGTTAGTGAGTTCATTAATTTTTTGTTCAAGCTGAGTGTTATTATTAATATTTGTGTAATTGGTAAAATTGATGTTTTTGTTGATTTCGTGTTGAAATTTTTGTCAGTTAGTTGATATGTTTCTTTTATTAATGTTATGTGTAAGTGTAAAGTTAAAATCAAGAATTATTGGATTGTGATCAGAGGATAGTTCAGGTATTGAGGTGATGGTGTGCTTGTAGTTAAAATTTTTGATGAGTGCAAAGTCTATGGTGGTGGCTGCGTTGTGTCCGAATCTGGTGTGTGTTGAGGGATAAGCTAGTGTAATGTCATGTTTATTAATGTAGTTATGTAAATTACCCCCTCTGGGTGTGTTTGTGTGTGCGTTCTAGGTTTGGTGTTTCGCATTGAAATCACCAATTATGACACAATTGTTGTTTAATTTAAAGATGGTGTCAAGATCTTGTGTGAAATTGGAGTAGTGTGATGATGGGGGTATGTATGTGGAGACGAGGGTGACTGCTGAGTGGTTTGGAGGGATGAGAATAACAATTTTTGCTTCAATGTGTTGGAGTGGTGGGGTAGTAAGGCGGTGATGTGTTAGAGAATTTTTTATGAAAATCATAGTGCCTCCAGATGCTATGTCTTGGTTTTGCCTATCGTCTCTATAGGCAGTGTAGTTGGGGAGGTGTACTGTGTTACGTGGTCTCAGGTGTGTTTCCTGGATCATTAAAAGGTCGGGGGCATGCTTCTGTACAAAATCTCGTAGCTCAACAATACGAGATTGTATGCTGTTCGCATTCCATGAACAGAGGCTTAAGCCTAAAAATTTAAAACTATTGTTTAGGTGCTGGGTGTGTGAAAAAGTCAGATTGTGACTACTCATGTTGGTCTCCGTCTATCAGAGCTTCAATGAGTGAGTATGTTTTGTTGGTCTTTCCTTTGGCGGCCTTGATTTTTGGAAGGTTTTTGAGGTGTCCTGGTAATTGCTTGAAAATTTCGGCTAAAGATTGTAGTATTTCGATGGCTTGAAAAAGGTCAGGGGTGCTGTCTTCTTCTTCTTCTTCTTGGATAGTTTTATTTTTGTTCTGTATGTGTTGATTAACTAAGTTTACTGCTTTATTTCTATTGTTGGAGAGAGTTCTGGTGGGTTTGCTGTTGTTATTAGTATTTCTATTAGATGAGTTTATTTTAGGTTTTTGTGGCGCTATCTGTAGGTTCTTAGTGACAGCATTTGCAAATGTTTGATTTTCTTTTATGAGATTTTGGTTTTTTGCAATTAGATTTTGCTTCATGGGTGGTTTTGGGTATTTTTCACACCCTCCGTAAGATGCCAGGTGTCCCTGGTTATCACAGTTGATGCATTCCGGGTTTAGGATTCTTTCTTTGATGGGACAGTCTCTAGTTAAGTGTAGTTCCACACATTTTAAGCATCTGGGGTTGATGTGGCAGTTTTCTGCCGAGTGATGAAAGTAATTGCATCGGTAGCATTGGGTGATTTTCCCGCTGCCACGGTAGCCTTCTATTTTAACGTTCATATAGCATATTTTGTTTATTTCAAATATTTTTTCTGCTTCTGGGGTTCTTGGTAGGGTGGCTAGGTAGGCAGTGGAATTTTGGTACGTCTGTTTGTCAGTTAAACTACTCGTATGGGATTAAAGCCGAGTTCTTGGAGCTCTTCATTTATGCCTTCTGTCAGGGTTTCCCTAGGCAAATCTTTTATAATTGCCTTGACAGGTCCTTGAAGAGCCGGACGAATAACATAGTACTCATATTCCGCTCTGGTGGATAGAAATGAAATTAAGTTGCGATATTCCTCTGGGGTATCTACGTATAGTTTAATGTATTCCCCAGATAATTTAGTTCTTAGATCGGGGATAACGTAGTGAATAGCTTTTAGCTGTTGCTTATAGTTGTTTATCTTAAGCATAATAGGTTGGGGAAGTCGTTCTTTAGGTGGAGTGACTACCTCGTCACTTTGTGAATTAAGTTGCTCTTGTATTTTTAGATTTTGAAACTTGTTTTGGGTAGTATTAATTGTTAAGGATTCTGTGATTATATGGTGTTTCGCAGTTTTCCTATTTGGGGGAGTGACGAAGCCGTCTTCGTCTTTTCTTTTAAGTGGTTGGTTTTTTGTAGGAGTGATTGGTAGAGTGGAATGTATGTGGCAGCCAGAGACAGTACAATAAGGAAGAGAGGAATACTCACCTTCCGCTGTGGTCAGATCTGCCTGGGCCTTGGAGTGCAGGAGTAGGTATGTGCGAAATTGCTCATCTTCCTCATCATGGTCAGGATGTCGTCTATTGGATGATATCAGAAGTTGCATCTTGTCTCTGTAATGGACGAGTTTACGGATTTTGCGTTGCAAGGTTTGAAGTGTCTCGCATATCTCTCAATTGTCCAAATCCTCAATGGGAGATGATGACGGAGATGATGATGAAGAGATTGTATACATATTAATTTCCATTTCAAATTTCGGGTGCCGGGGTCGTTTGAGGTAGGTGTCAGATAAATAATTTTGTGAAACAATTAAGGCGATATATATATATCCTAAGCATGAACAGTAAAGACGGTACTGCAATAAATCAAATACCTCGACCAATCCCTGCGCCTCTAACGATATTTTCATTCCCCAAGCATAAAATAGCTGGCATTATTCTGTCACTAGTTTGAATAACATTTAACACTGCTTCTTAGACCACAAAAAACATCAGATGAGAACGGATCGATTTATAATTATCAAACAATAGAAATGTGCTACCATGTAACTCTAGCGATCACAGCGCCTCTACCGACAGTTTGGCTTTCGGAAATAAACAGTTTCAAATTATTTTAATTTTCTGTACTAAGTTGACACTTTTTTTTTTCTTTCTTTTCTTATGTAGCATAAATTTCTTACTGGAACTGAAACCAAAAAAATACCAAAAAATAGTAAAATACTTTTAGATAAATTGAAGCTATTATAAAGAAAAGTATGTTTTGTTTTTCATGTTCTGATTATTAGCGATAAAAACGTTACTAGAATAAAATTAATTTAGAAATAATTTTACTAACGATTATTGTAATACACGTTTTTTTTTTTTTTTTTGAATAAAGGAAGATGGCATATGAATTTTATTTCAATGTTAATATTAATAATTGAATAATGACAAATTCTTTTCGAAGGAATTTCACGAGTTTTCTCATATTCGAAGAACACAGCAAAAATTAAAATTGGAAATTCACGATCGCTGGATATATGATCTCACATAATTTGAAAAAATTCGAAGGTGCTGTAAATAATTTTCTAGACATGCATATTATATATAGTCCATGTCATTTTTTTATATATATTTTGAAGATATTCATGTCTTGTTATTGTGACTTTACAGGGACTAGTTACTCTTTTAAAAACGAAATAAAATAACTTTAATGCATGTAAATGTTGAATATATAGCATAAATTTTAACCAAATAATTACATCTTAAATTAGATATCACTGTAAATAAACACTAACTTCATTGCACTTGCATTTAAACACTGCCACTCGGTATAATAAAAAGGCTTAGCTTACAAAGAGCAAGAGGAATTATGCTTAGGAATTACATTATTTTATAGGACTGGTATATTTCTCCTATATTTCCATTATGACACAAATTTATTAATTTTCATTTTTTATGAGAGAAATTCTTCAAAACACAAATGTCAAATTAGGACTATCAGAAAAAATATTAGATAATGGAGATACGTGAAAGTGTTTATTTCAATAGCTCAGTTCGTCATTAGGGGCGTTGTGATCGTTAATGGAGAAGGGCAAAAGGTAAATTAGAAAAAGGATTATGTTATCATGAATTGATCTATGCACATAAAATATCATTCTCAAATAAATCTGAAACTGATCTTTAAAAAAAAAAATTCGGTATTTTCTCCTGATGATTTAGCTAGAATGAATTCGTTTAAGGTTATATTAATGTCAGTACCGAAATGCAATATTTTCTGAAAATTGTCGTAGGCTTACTTTTGTTGTTATACAACCAGAGAATGTTGCTTTTGGGCGTTTGAAATCTCGACCATCCTTGAAAGTAATTGAAAAAAAAATCAACCAGGGAGCCTATAGTGCAAAAGTTGCTTGAGTCTGTGTTTGAATATTATTTGATAATATCGAGAGAGAGTTGTCTGTTACTTGGATAGATGAAAAACCTGCTTGATGCTGGTTGAAAAAACTAGACGAATAATAAGTTTCTATTATTATCATTATTATTATTGCATTTATATTTTAGATGAAAGAGCATGTTAGCAATATTACATATGTATAAGAATTCATTATGACGTTTTAAGACATTAACAATTAAATATATACAAAATGTTGTAAATCTCTGTATCGAAATGCAACGTTTCTGAGAATTGTCGCACGCTTATTATTATACTCATGCAATTAAGGAATGTTGCTTTTGGGTGTTAAAAATGAGGACCACCCTTGGAATGTTCTCGGACCATCCATTGTCCTCATGTATGTCAAGTCATTGTATAAAAACACTTCTTATTTCAATTTTGTCTTATTCATTATTCAAAATTACGTAGCATTTATATCTAAATTTCAGTAGATAGTCTAAAATATTTTCGTTAATTATCAATGTAACGAAAAACAGACAGAATAACTGAAAATTAAAACTTTTTCTGCGTGCGTTCACTCTAAAGTGGTTTCATAATATTTTACGTAATTTTTAATCAAAATTCGAATGTTTTATGGACCTGATGGAATTCTTTAAATTTACAATAGCAGAACATGGACCCTACCTACTTGAAATTATCCCTTCCCTCATCAGTCAGCCGATCGCTTGATCTCGATTTCAACTAAACGATTTCACCAAATAAAAAAAAAGAAAATGCACGGAGCTTCTGGTGCGTAAAAAAAAGGCCAAATTTTTTAGACCAAGAACGGAAATCAGTTAGTTTTCACTTTATCTCCCCTCTCTGCCGCAGCTGGTGATGACGTCACTCCCTGCTCCTATTCCCCACTCAGAACTTCGTTCTCTGCTCACACCTCCCCTACTTCAAACCAGTTTACACTGGATTCTGTATTTCAGATGGAGAAAGAATGCTCCTCTCTCTTCGAATGCTGGCACTCGGGAACAAATGTGTTCCAGATTTTTAAATCATGTGTACTCCTCTTATTCATCATTTTTATTACTGCAAAAAATTTTATATTGAAATCCTGAATCTACCAGTTTTTCTTCTAATTTTTAGTGAAACCAGCAATATTCTGATAACAGAAGAGAAAATTTTTGAAAACATGCCAAATATGTTGAATTTATCTTTTAATTTTTAACATTTATTCGAAAGTATTTTTAGTTAAAAAAAATATCACGAATGCTATCGGCAACAGATGAGGCCTTGCGCTTACTGGACATATTTTAAAGTTGAACAAGTGAAATCTGAATGAAAGTTCAGGCAAATTAATTAGCTCTTACATTCTTTGACAGGCAAATTAATTAGCTCTTATATTCTTTTATTGGGAAGAACGCAAATAATAATTTTTAGTAAAGTTCGTACATGTAACTCAATAATGATTCAACTCAAAAATAAATTACTAAATGTAATCAAAACCCAATACATGGCACGGAATTATATTATGATTTTTCAATCAAATAATACCATCTATGACTGAGCTATCTGGTAATTTAACATATTAAATCCAGTTGGTAAAAACTTTTCAGTGTGTTCTTTCCCCATTAACCTACTACAAGAAATTCCGTACGGGTAGAAACTGACAGTGTAAAACATTGTCAACAAACCGATTTATATACAAGCGTTCCGAGAAAGTTTTCCATTACAAATGAAAGAAAATATTGGTTTTTACTTGGAAGAAATAAGGAATCCGTGAATTCTTGGGATTTATTTCCAAAGTAAGAAATAAATTAAAATTATTGATTTGAGATTCTGAAAGAAAAAAGAATGCTATGCTTAAGCGACAACAGATGGCGCCAGGACTTTATATTTAAAATAAATTATGAAAGATTGTCTAAATAGTACAATGTCGAAAATGTATGAAGTGTGAAAGAAATATACAATGGGGAATATCAAAAAAAATTATGAAACTATACACCTAACAAGTATCGTTGTAATGTAGGTCACTGTAGATAGTTTATATAGCACAATTAGTGCTCTCAAAGCGACTGTGACCAGCGGCGTGGTCTTGTAATCCAGCTGCTTTGGAGAGGCGTCGTTAAAGAGAGGGCGAAATGGGTGTGGCTCTTCTGAGCGAGCACTTCCGGCCGGTACACTCAAAGGAAAACAGGTTGTTTCTCATTGGTGCGGGAGTAATGTGATATTTTTTTGGGTTTTCAGCGCTTTTTATGCATTTACAATTCGTAGGGAAGGATTGAAATAAAAAAAAAAATCCTAAATTCTTCTAATTTTTTTCCCCTTTTACTTAAAATCTAAATAATTTTGAGCTTCCTTTCACAGATGAAACATTTTTCTTTAAAGCTTAATGAAAACAGAATATAAATCATAAAGATTTAAAATTACAAGTGTTTATTATATACATACTATGATTCATATTTATGTATACTTTAAAAAGGAATTAATTTTTATACATATACAAGTTCAATCTTTATTTAAAGTACTATATCTCAAAAGATAAATAATATTTAAAAATATGCCTTTATCAACATAATCCCTGTCATATAATTAATTTTTTTTATGCGGATGTATTTCTTAATAAAAATTTAATCAAATTAATCGGATACTATATTTTCTTTTCATTTTAAAATTAATTATACATTTATTTCGTTTTTATAAAATAAATGTCATAAAGCTTATTCATTAATCTCTCTTCTTTCTTAAAACATAGTTTGAGCAGCATTCGGATGAGGTAATTGAGTGCTAGCCTGGGCAGGCGTTTTACTCATTTTTTATCTGTGATCTTTTTTTTTTAAAAAAAGATCATTAAATGCGAAAAGAACAAGCAGTTTAATAAAGGTGCCGAAGCGCCTAGGATGAGATAGTGCGATGGAGTTGGAAGGGAGAATAAAAAAATAAAAGGAGAAAAAACCTTTTTTCTCCTTTTTTTTCCCTCAACCGGAAAAAATTCCAGTCGTAGGAATTGTTTTATTTTATAATAATATAAAGTTTTTTTTTTATGTTTTTGTAATTATAAGAAATTTTTCATTTCAGGAGAATGGTGACTGTAATGGACAGTCCAATTCCCGAATTGAAACAAGCGTATATTTTTTTTTTTTTTTTTTTTTTTTTTTTTAAAAAAAAAAAAAATAAAAAAAAAAAAAAAAAAAAAATGAAAATGATGTAAGGAGGAAGTTTAAGGATAGGAGAATGGAGAAAGCAAAAAGAAGCAGCTAAAAAAGTCGTCCGGAGTCAGAGGAGTCGCCAGATCTAGTAGCGACGTGGGTGGGGTGGTAAGAAGGATTGAACGGAGGGCCAATGGTGTGATATGTGTATTGGAATGGTTGATCGGAGCGGAATTCAGTTTTATGGGGGACAGAGATTGAAATAATTTTCACACGATTCGTAAGGAAACGGGTGAAATCCATTATTATGAAGGAAGATTTTTTGTGCTTGAATAAGGGAGTTATTATGAGAGTGGATGGTACTGTAAAATCTCCTAGCCAAGTAGGAGATGTGTTTTTTAATGGGTGGGATGTGTAGGTCGTTATGAATGACACTATTACGGACATACCAGGGAGCATTTACAATAATTCTCAGAATTTTATTTTGGAGGGTCTGAATGTGTTTGAGATGGGTTTTTGCTGCGTGCCCCCAAATGGAGGATGCATATAAAATTATGGGTCGGATTACTTGCTTAAAAAGTAAAATTTTATTTTTAAGTGATAAATTTGAATGTCTTCCTATTAATGGTAGACAATTAAAAAGTTTTTTTCAACATTTTTCCTTGATATTAATGATGTGTTTTTTGAAGGTGAGTTTTGAGTCGAGTGTAACACCGAGGTATTTAACATCGGTGCTCCACTCGATATCATCTCCGAATAAGTGTAATTTTTTACCAGGGGGTGGGGCTGTGCCTTTTCTAAAAACAAGTGCTTTGGTTTTATTAGTGTTGACCGCGATGCGCCAGAGTGAAAGCCACTTTTCGATTTTGTTAAGGTGTGTTTGTAATTTTTTTCGGGCCACGTTTGGGTTGTGAGATTGGACGAGGATGGCTGCGTCTTCCGCGAATAAGCATAGGCTAGTCAGTGGGAATTGAGGGAAATCAAAGGTGTGGAGGGAGTGGAGGCTCGGACTTAAAACTGACCCCTGGGGACACCCCGCAGATATCTTACCTGTGTAGGAAAAAGCCCTATTAATTTTAACTTGGAATGATCTGTTTTTAAGAAATGAGTTAATGAGGATTATGATGTAGGGGAGGAATTGGAGTTGGATTAGTTTTGAAATAAGGCCATCGTGCCAAAGTCGATCAAAGGCCTTTTGGATGTCAAGGAATATACCCAAAGTGACTTGTTTGTGGTTGTAGCCTTCGGTGATGATGTTGGCCACACGAAGGAGTTGGTGAACAGTACTGTGTTTATGGCGGAATCCGAATTGAGCATCAGATAAGATATTATTCTGGAGGGTGAAATCCATAATTCTGGTGAGTAGAATTTTTTCGAAAATCTTAGATATGGTATTAAGCAGGCTGATGGGACGGTAGTTGTTAGGGAGGGCGTGGTTAAGGCCTGGTTTAGGAAACAGGATTATGACCGCGTGTTTCCATTGGTCAGGAAAGTGAGCAAGTAAGAGACATTTATTGTAGATTTTGGTGAGGTGTGTGATACAGTGTATGGGGAGTGATTTAAAGGCTTTGTTGTGTATGCCATCCTGTCCAGTGGCTTTACGGTTTTTAATTTTTTTAATAATGCTAATGACCTCGTTTGGGGATGTGAGGGGAGGGTTGAAAGAGCTATTTGTGTGTGTGTTGTGTTATGTAATTTTGAACTATGGATTCTGTGCGTTCGATGTGTAAGTCATCGTAGGGGAAGGGGTTTTCCTGAAATGAGTTTTCAAGAGACAGCGCGAAGAGGTCAGCTTTATCTTTATCTAAATAAACAATCCCGGAACTGCCGCTGAGAGGGGGGATGGGTTGAAATTTACGGGATAATTTTTTGTTCATTTCAAATAGGCTATTGTCTTCGGTGTTTAATTCGGAGAGTAAATCGGCCCATTTTTTATTTTTAAATTTATAGATTTCTTTTTTTATGAGTCTTTGAATTCTGTTAATTTCTTGTTTAAAAGGGGGATATCTAAAATTTTGCCAAATTTTTTATAATTCTGTTTTTTTCTTTAATCAAGTCCAGTATGAAAGGGGGGAGGCGGAGTTGGGGGCTTTTAATGGATTTGGTTGTACTTGAAGTTTGGATAGCGTTTTGCATTTGGGAAGAGAAGTTTATAATCGAGGAGTCTATTTCGGATTTGGAATTGATGATGGAGTTACCGATTAAAAGTTCCGAGATTGTGCGATTAAATTTGAACCAGTCCGTAGTGGTCATTGTGCGGAGGGGGGAGGGGAGGATGTTTTCAAGAAAAATTTCGAAAAGGATAGGATTGCGAATCTCTAGAGAGTTCGGAAATGCTATCACAGTTGCAGTTAGTAATGTTTTTGAGGATGCCGAAATCGATAGTACAATTTGTTGGGCTATTGTAGGGAAAGTGGGTGGTGGAGTCGGGTGCGGACACGATGTAGTTGTTGTCGGTGATCAATTCGTGAATTAAACGACCTGATCTATTCGATCTGCCTCTATTCCAAAGGGGATGTTTGGCATTAAAATCGCCGAACATGATCCCTTTGTTGTTGTCATTCAGGATGTGGGCTAGTTGATTAGGAATTATGGTTTTTTGAGGGGGATGATAAACCGAGGAAATAGTGATTTTCTGACCGTTACGCGTTTCGATGTGTAATGTTGTGTTTTCAGAGGTTGTGGTTTTTTTAACTATGAGATGATGTGGTAATGAATTTTTGATAATTAAAGCAGTACCGCCACCTCTGTGGGTGAGGCGGTCTGTTCGATAAACAGTGTAATATGGAATTTTAAGTCGGTCAGGGGGGTTGAGGTGTGTTTCTTGTAAACCAATTATGTCTGGGTTGTGATCAAGGATGAAGTTTTTGAGTTCTTCTATTTTTTGTCGAATGCCGTTGGCATTCCAGCTAACTATTGTGAGGGGGGAGAGGGATATTGTGTGTGGAGTTAAAAATTAGCACCAGATGTCAAGAAGTTTCGGGATACAATCAAAAATGACTTCAAATTTTTTAATTGCGTCTGAACTCTTTTTTAATTCTTGATTGATATTTTTCAGAAGATTCATGGAGAGGATGAGTTTTTTGGGATTGAAGAGGTTAAGGATGTCCTTAAAGTCTGAAGCGAACGAACTTTCGGTGTCCCGGGGGGTGGGGTCAGTCGGAACAGTGGCGGGTGTGGTAGTCTGGTCGTGCGGTGCTGAGGGTGTGGTGATTTCAGAGGTGGGGGTAGTTGTGTTTATGTTGGCTGCTTGGGCAGCTTTTTTGGCTCTTTCTTCCCATGCGTTGACTGCAGGGGGAGGGGATGGTTTAAAGTTTAGCGGATTTTTTGGGCATTCTGAGAAATTGGCGGTGTGTGCACCGCCGCAATTGCAGCATTTGGCCGGGGTATCTTTAGATTTGGGGCACTGGCTGGAGAAGTGGCTTTCGCCGCATTTTAGGCATCGAGGGGAACGGGAGCAGAATTTCGAATGGTGAAAAAAGGATTGGCATCTGTAACATTGATTTGGTACAACCCTTTTTTTCAATGGTTCTATTTTAATCTTTAGGTAGCCAATGTGATCTACACTAAAGATTTCAGCGTTTTTGGCGTTTTTAGGCACTTGTATCAAGAAAAGTGGCATAGCCATATTTGTTTTGCGAGATTTCATTACATGACAGGTTTCCACCTGCCAACCATATGAATTTAGCTCATCTATTATGATTTTGGGTTCAGTGTCAACAGGGAGTCCCCTGATGACAAATTTAGCTAATTTTTGGCCTGGAAGCTCATATGTATGAGCTTCGATCTTATTTTCGGCAATATGTCTTTGAATTGTTCGGTGGGCATCAATGGAGGTAGGAAATAGCTTTAGGTTGGATCCGTTTATTTTTCCGACGATTTTTTCCTCAGTGATACTATTAATTTTTTTAATAACATCATTGGGGTTGGATACTTTAGTTAAAACAATGGGGGGACTTTATTGGTGGGAGAACTTTGATCATCCATAGATTCCTCTATTTCAAGCTGACTAAATCGATTGGATAGTAATGTAGGTGCGGTGGAGGGGGGAGTGGATGTTTTGCTATTGGTCGATGGTGTAGGTGCGGTGGAGGGGGGAGAGATAGTGTTGCTAGTGTTGGGTTTGAAAGTGTAATGGGATGTAACATCCTTGGCTTTGATTTTTTTACTGCGACTGACCGTCACAAATCCATCGTCGTGTTGAGTTTTATTGATTTCATCTAAAATTTCCTTACGGATATTTTCTTTAAGGTTGTCCATTTCATTAGTCATGGACTGTCTCATCTTAAGAATGTTTTCTGACTCAAGCGAAAGCTTGGCGATGGTGGCATTTGCCTCATCGAATCTAATTTGTAGATTTTTGCGGTTTAGGGTGTGTTCAATATTGAGTAGATTTTTGTGTTGGATTAGGGGTAGGTTTTCCTCTGATCCAGGAGCATTCAAAATATTAGCAATTATTTGACTTAAGATTTCGTACTGATGCGGAAGCAAAAGCGAAATAAGATTGTTGCATTGTTCATTATTAAGCAAAGCAAGCGAGCACAGGCTAGCACTTACCTCCACAGGCAGACTTGTTTCACTTGTCATCATGATTTGGCCACCAAAATTCGTCATAGTAGGTTCCGGACCCTTTCCGGGCGGAGATCTTGATTTTTTTTAGAGAGTTCAGTAAAAAGTTTTTGTTTTGGAAAAAAACAAATGTTTTTTCCTTATATATGATATTATTTGATTTCCGATGCAGTAAAATGCTATCGGTGGTTGAAAAAAGTTTATAAAAAACGCAAAAAACGGCGAAAAACGCAAGAGCGTATGACACACAACCTCTCCGTAGAGAAGCGCCTCGAAGACCACATAGTTTGAAAAACGCGGTTAATGCTGTTGTCCAACGCATTTACTAATACATTTAGGCACATGAAGTCTTAATCGCTATCTCTTTCAAAATTAATAAATATTGATTCTTTGAATGAAATTAAAAAAACAATTGAGCTATGAAAAATTTGATTTTGTTTGCTTGAAACTAATTCTCGAAATAAGAATGCCGTGTTAATAAATTTGGGGAAAAAAATTAAATTACAAAGACAGAAGAAGTTTTAATTTTTTTTTTTAAATATTTGAATAATCAGCCAGTATTGCCATACTTTCAGTAACAAATCAGAATTCCAAAAATTTCAAAAGAAATTGGCTTATTCCATTTTTTTTATTAAAATAAACATTCACAATCCATGAATACTATTTGCACTAGTTCGTATCTCATTTAAACTAACGAATTGTTGATAAAGCCGTGACCAGCGAAATCTTGGCCTACTCAGACGGTGTTGCAAAATCTATATTTACAAAAATCAGGAGATAAGCATAAATTATAAGAAAAGTAACATTGGATTTTTTTTTATTGGAAATAAAATATTTATGCGTTCTATTTTGAAACTGAAATAGGGTTATTTACTGTTATTAGCTTAATTAAAATGTTAGGAATGCGTATCAAGTAAATAAAGTTACCATTAACAAGCTTATTCATACCGCAATTTGTTTAATTCATTAAGGTATCCGTACACCTTCGGAGAAAATTTTTTGAAATATATTGGTATTTACTACCAAAATATTTTTAATGTTAAAATATAACCTAAAACTATGAATAACACAATTAATAATATGCTTTTAATTAAAAAAAAATGGAGTTGAAAACATGGTGAAAATAGTACATAAATTGATTATCAGAATAACGTTCATAACTCAACAGTAAATAAAAATATCATTATTCTGTAAATGTTATCTTATTTGCTTGCCATAACAGTTTTTGGGGCTGTTACTACTTTCATGATGAAAATCATATTACTACAATTTTTATTGTGTTTCGAGTCAAATAACAATGAAAAATCAAGAAAGAGTTACAACAATAAAGGATTTACACCTTTGTTACTAAAAACATATCAATTTTACAACCATGAAAGTGGTAGGGATTCTTAAAAACTATATAATGAAGATGCTTATAAAATTTAAATTAATTCGGTTTATAACTTTTTCTGATATCTATGTTGCCATATGTAAATATGTCGAGAAAACTCATTTCAAGAAAAATCAAAAACAAATTTTCAAATGCAATTAAAAATTAGCTACTGATTAAAATTCAAATCCCTGTAAATTAAGTTCTAAATAAGGTATAAGCAAAATTCAAACACTACTGAAAAGAAAAAAGTTTAATTTTTAAATTAACATTAAGACCAGAAAATTGAAAAATTTGACAAAAATGACGTTTTAAAGGTGTACGGATACCTTAAACCAATTCATTCATTTCATTAAGATTTTTTTTTTTTTTGTTATATGTATCTCACACTTGTGAACTTCCAATGCAGTGTTCTAATCAGTAATATTGAAATCCGAATCACCATCATTGGAAATCATTCAGGGGGGTGCCAGCTCAGGTGTCGTCCTCGTCACTTGACCGTGGTTCAAAATTACGAGGTCCGTCGCCAATAGCCCTCGTGTTGCTTCTAGTGCGACGTAAATAAAAAGTAAACTAAACTAAACTAAATCATTCGCTGTTGAGAATGCTGCTAATATCAACTTTGGTTTTAAAACATAACAGGCATCTGCCTTCTATTAGAAGATGCATTTCCATTTAATTTCATTTTCAACCCGACTTTTCATACTGTTTTGCAATATTTTCACTCTTTCCAATTGTTTTATTTAATATCTTTGCAATTAAGGGTAGTCAAATAACATTTCGGTACAGAAAATATTTTACAAAAAAAGTTGGAAAATTTCCATTTACATCGTTTTTACTAAGACAACAACAATCAAATAACAACGAGTGTGAGTCAGATGGATTCTTTACTCAATATAATCTCCCAATTGCCAGTGGTTAGTAAAAAAAATTAAACTTACATATTAAATATGTGATTAGTGCATGTATGAGATTAAAAACATGAATAAGGGAAAGAAAGAGGAAAGAAGGAAGTAAAATAGATGAAATATTTTCAATGATAATGAAAGTTTTAGTAACAGATTGTATAAATTTTTTTACTAACATTATAGTAAAGATAAAGTTATATCATTTATATTTGTTTAATTTTTTTTTTAAATTTCATCTTTTTAACCCCACCTCTGAGTCAATGGATAGCCTCTGCGTCCACACATCCTTACTAAGAAAGTAGCTGTACTGAAATTACTTTAAACTTTTCAGAAATCTGCACCACTTCTTTGTGTATTATTTCCACATTTGTGTTTGTTCATACTAAATCGATTGCATGAATTGATTTCTATACATATTACATTGCTCTTTTGCTTAGTTTTTTTATTTGTTCTTTAGCAGGGTTCCGTGACTAGAGCTAATTACACTGTGGTAAATTTTCGAAATACAGCTAAGAATGGCAATTCGAAAAACAAGAATTTAACATTTATTATTTATCAGTTTTTATTATTTTCCCAGATTAAAAACATACACCTGAAAAAAAAACAGTAATCATTAATTATAAAGATATAATTATTCAAATTATTTATGTAATAACTGCGATATGAAATCATATTATATTTTATTATATTCAAATGAAATTGATAAGCGATTATTTATTCACTAATTTTCTTTCCCTTTTTTAGCTATTTTACTTAATACAATGTAAACAGGATGAAATGAATTTATGGAACACGTAGAATGTAATTTAAAATTGAAAATAGTAACATTCATTTCAAAGTCACTTTATTGTTTCATTTCAATCAATATACGACA
>BMAW01002077.1:0-12527 GCA_019974015.1 Nephila pilipes | reverse complement strand
TGTGTGTGTGTGTGTGTGTGTGTGTGTGTGTGTGTGCATAATACATTATTTGCCTATTTCTTATTTATTCTGTCAACTATGGTCATACAACATTATCCATCCTAGAACAAGCATACGATTACCGAGACAAAATGAATTTCCACCCACCGCATTGACTAATGTATTTTTCTGCAACTTTAGCCACCAATTAATCACGAGGGCAAAATCACTGGTTACAAAGTTGAAGTCAATTTTTCATGTTAATTCTAGAGATATCGTTTAGAAATCCTTCCGTTTCGAAATTTTTCTTCTTAGTCAACGGGAATTCATTCGGAGGAATTTGTCAAAGCATTCCGATTTTCTTTTGAGTTCTTCCAGAAATAGAGTCCTGTTTCAAAGCCCTTTAGAACTAACTCTTTCTATGTTACTTCTGAAAGATACACTTTTTATTTGAAGATTAGATAATAAATGCAAGACTATTTTATTTTGTATAGCAACTAGGAATATGTGTGAAAGAGACCAATAATCCGTAGAAAACTACCAATGCTATATTGCGTCATGAAATCTAACACAATTTAAATCATTGATTCTTATATTGTCAATTTTCGTTTTCACTCGATTGTTATTATTTAGTTTAAGGATATCAATCCATTTGATAGAAAAGTCGTTAAAAAATCGTTGTTTAATTATTTCATATCATTATATCTGCCTATATCGACTTCAATTAAACATGGTCAATAAGTCCTTAGAAAATCCGAGAGATATAGATCACAGCATCGAAAATGGTTTGTTTTGGTTATTTATCATGACACACAAGACAACTGTCTAAGTCTCAGTTATTTCGAACGCATGGATTAATTTTTATTTTCGAATGAAACAACGAACATTCAGAAAAATGAAAAAAAAAAAAAAAAAAAAGAGTTTCGAGCGGGGATTAAACACTTATGTGTAAAACTCAAAACACCGAAAGAGATCAAAGCTAAGTTGGATAAAGTTCATGGACCATCTGCTCCTGCGTGTGCAATTGTTTAGAATTGGGTAAATAAGATTAAACTAGACTATAGATCCAGAAAAGGTGAAAGTCGTTCGGAATGTCCATTGGAAGTGAGTACTCCTTGAATGATTGACAAATTCCATGATATGGTTTTGAGGGATCGACGAATCAAAATGTGCGAAATAGCTGAAGCCACCAGCCCTTTCGCTACCGGAGGGAGAAAAAATAAGTGCTTCTCTGGGCCCGCGGCTTCTTACCGCAGATTGTCACTCTGTGCCCAGACGATTTTAGATACTAAGCCTAATTCACGGTAAAAATTCCTCTAAAATCAGCTATTCATTAAAATATTTTGGTATTCACATATATTATTTAAAATGCATTAAACTTAATATGTACAAAAGAAAAAAAGATTTAATCGAAAATTGAAAGTTTTATACATAAAATTACATAAAAAATCTTACTTTTAAGAAAATACAAAATATATTTACATATGTTACATAAATTTCATGGTGTGATGATGTACCATTATATGGAATATATAGATATAAAAGATAAATCTTATTTTGCTGTATGGTATATTTATAAAAAAAAAATTCAATGCATAGTACAACGTCACATGTCTTACACACATATTTTGACACTTCATGCAAGATTTTGAGCAAAGGGCACATCTTAGTCCTTTCCCCCCCCCTTTTTTTACTTTAATGTCTATGTATATATTTGGATTATTTTTGCTAACATTACTGTCAGATTCATTCATTATTTCGAAAATCTCAGTATCAGATAAATACTTTCTGATACTGAGACATACTACGTCATGACTGTCGCTACAATTAAAAACCGACTGAACGAAATTAACAGCTGAGAGCATCTGCTACCTAAAGCCCTAACCCCCCTAAAGGGCCATAAATTATTCTTCGAACTTCTAAGAAGCAAGCAAGAAAGAAAAAAGTAAACTGAAAGCTAGTGCGCGCTTTAAATCATGTCATTACGTTTAAAGAGCCGCGCCGCAATATGTGCTTTTAACAATCCCTCCCCCTCTTCTCCTGATTCCCAGAAGTGAAATCTAAGCCCATATAACCAAGGTCAACATTCCAAATAACCTATCTATATAGATTTCGCGGTAATGTACCACCATCTAGTAATATTAAAAAAATCAAATAAAACGTTTTCTTTAAGCGTATCACTATTGATACGTTGGTCTGCAGAAGGCATTCCGGAGCGTATCCTTTGTGATACGCTGGGCACAGGTGAGCCACGGCGAGAGTATCAAATGTGATACACTGGTAGTGAACGGGCTAGTATATCGCAAGAAACAGTGTTTTGCTTGAAAAATTGTGTGTGAAAAATATCTCGGCAAGATGAGTGAAGCGTTTGCTCTCAGTGTGAAATAAACCAAATAGTTTGGTCGGCTGCATTTTGACGATTATTTCCTTACAATCCTTAATAGTTTCTGATTCGATACGCAGCTGTGGATGAAATGTGGTTATATTTCTACACTCCAGAGGCAAAGAAACGGCTAAAATAATGGGTTATTTTAGCAGGCGAGGAAGCACCGATGGAAGCAATGATGGTGAAGTCGGCTGTCACGGTCATCTCTGCTTCGTCAATATTCCATCATTTTGTGTCGGGTTGCCATCCATGATGATAAGTAGATTCATCATTATGCTCCGGAAATCGAGCAAAAATCCAAACGACGGGTTGCTTCAAGGGATTCTTCTCCAAAGAAGGCGAAGATAATCTCATCGTCAGGAAAAGTTATAAGGAAGAATTTTTGAGATTTGAAAGGCGTCATGATCATGGCGTGAAGACAAATATCTATTTATTGAGTCATGTTGCTTAATAAAAACATACAATTTTGATGTTACGAGCGCCATCTCTTAGAATTTATAAGAACTTATTGAACGACCTGCGTACATTTAAATCTCTAATAAAATTCAATCAATGTTATTGTAAAATGAATTCCTTCAATGCATAAAATAAAAATACAAAAATCAATTTATTCAATCAAATTAGCCAACCACGTTTAGGATTGAGTATTTTTTAATAAATTAAATCCAATCATAAAATATTTTTAATGATATTTTGCGTTATTATGATAACTATCGTCCGATATTTCCAAAATAAATTTCTGTTAAAAGTCCTTGGCTCTAGCCAAATTAGTAGTTAAAATAAAATAATGTGCTTCATTTTTTCACCATACTTTTTCTCAACAATATCGACGGAAAAAACAGAAAGTATAAAAGTATAAATTTGTTTTTTTGAAAATGGTCTATTTCAGCTGGTAAAGACAGAATATTTTTTATATAATTGCGACATTTTTAGAAAGTAAATCTCTTTTTAAAAACTAGACGTTTTTCATTCTGCCTTAATTAAGATTTAATCAAGTTATTATTTTTCTAAAAATATATTTGCCTAATTTCTAAATTATGCTAAAATACCAAACAGTACACGTATCCGAAATAGGAAAAAAAGGTAAGAAACCATATAAGAAGAACATTAAAAGAGAAATATGATAAAAAAAATTCTTTGGAAAGAAAATTTTTCCCCCGAATTATTTTAATTCCTCTTTTTATAAATAATCACCATTCACTTTTTGTGTTTGTGTGCATAAAGAGGAGTTGCCCAGAAATTTTATAATTGTACTCTGGAACTAATGACGATCTTCAGTGAAATTAGCAGATTAGATAAAAAAAAAAATAAAGGAAAAAATACTTTATCCTCTCTTAGAATAATAAATGTGAAAAAATAACGTCTTTCCTTAAATTAAAACAAGTCGTTTACCTCATTTCGGCGTAATAAAAAGAAAAACAAGAAAACACTGGTAATTTACTCAGGATTTCCAATAAAAATGTTTCTTGGTTTCATGAACCTCATTCTCCTGTGCATTTTAGTTTTTTTTTAAAAAAAAAAAAAAAAAAAAAGATGTGTACGTAACTAAAGTCAGATGAATTATCTTCTTTACATTCTCGACGCGTGGAGGAGGAGAACTGTATGTTAAACCTTGAAAGTAGTAATCATCTTGGATTACTCAAGAAAGCTTTTAACTCAACGAGCACTTTGGAGTACCAGTCGAAGTAATAATGGTATGAGAGAGCTTTGAACTAAGTATTAAATATTTCCTTATTGATAGGGGAAAAAACAACTGAAAATCTATCTTTAAGGTAAGAGATCACCTATAGAAGAAACTTTTAGCCATCCAAGGGGCTATTGTTTTAGATCGATCACTTTGGGCGTACCAGATCACATTTAAATTTTTTATCGTTTGCTTTAATTTTAATTACATTTAGCTTAAATATATTCAATTTAATAATTTATCGTTTCCTTTAATTTTAGAATCGGAAAAGTTTACTATTGCCCCTTCCTCAATAAATTCATCGTTTACTTTAATTCTTATGTTAAATTAAGCAATTAAATAATAATTATTAAAAGAACGCTTTGGGTGGCTAAATCTTTCTTTTGCAAAGCCTTTTTTATAGTTTTTTTTTATATTTTATTTGAATTAACGTAAATTTTTTTTACCAAATGTATATTTTATGATATTATAGGCTTCCAAATCAGAAAATCATCCAAGAAAAGTTGTTAGTGTATATTTTTTCTGTCAAAAGGGTATCTTATGCAAATATAAGCAAACCTTAAAACTTTCCGCAAAACATGGTAACTCGAAAGAAAATTAATATATTGACATTTGGTAAATTAAATAATACATGATATAAACAAAACTAGAGAATAGAATATTATTTTGAGAAAATAGCTTTCACCTAGTCATGGTAAATCATGTCCTGATCACTGAAATTTTCTTCAAAAGTCATTGCATATAATTTTCACTTTTTATTTCAATATGAAAAAAATTCTTTTTCGCAATGTAAAATCTCAAGAATTTTATGTATAAGTATGTGAGAAACACACTCCCATATATATACGAGTATATATGTGTGTGTGTGTGCGTGTGTGTATGTGTTTGGTAATGTAATTTTAATGAATAATCTTCTACCCTAGTAACCACATTTCCTACGATTCTAATCTCCTCTTTTGTTTTTATTTAAATTTCTGAACAAAAAATTATTTACTTTGATATCTTATCATTTGTTTTAATTTTAATATCTAATGCAGTAATTTGATTTTTAAAAATATAATCGTTTGGTTGTGGAATATATATCTTTTTATTTAAATGAATCGCTTACTACAATAGTTTTCGTAACTGATTTGGAAAATGTAAAAGATAAAAATTATAATTCTACTGTTCAAATTTTTGCCTTGGAATTGTAGAATGTGATTTTCTATAGATTTTTGCAAAATATTGCTTTATTTTCATGACACTTATGAAAATGGATAAAAAACGCAAGCTACAAAGTTTCTTTTGCGTGGCTCTCTCTTATTGACAGAACTGGACATCTTTAGTATAAAGACTATTCAAATATTCTAGCACGTCAGGATTTGTCATTATATATATATATATATATATATATATATATATTCATAACAAGAATATATATTGATGCTAGCACAGAGAGCGTTACATAATGATGGACCTAGACCGGTTTCCGACCACCAAGGCAGGAGCGAAGGACCATGCGAAGATTACAGCAGAGGTAAGAAGAGAGGAGAGCATTAGAGATTAAAAAAGAAAATTTCGTTGTGTTTTTCATTATATAGCAGGGATCTTTCATAATCACATAACACGTGGTACAGGATTAGGGATTCTGGGGGACTTTTAAAATAGACAAGGAGTCTAAAAGGGATTATTTTAGCAGATTTATGATCGTAGGAAAGTGAATTTAACCAGTTTTATGAGAGCGTGATCTTATAAATAAAATGATAATTTGGAGTGGGATCAGGAAATAAGAAATAACTCGTTACTTTTGAATTGGGGGGAATGAGATAAAATAGAAGATTAAATTATTATTGAGAGAAATTATTATACTAGTCATTATTTATATACCGTCGTTCCAAGTTCTTAAGAGTCTTTCCGGACAGAGAAATGCATGATCAAGTAATATTAAAACTGCTTTAACTTAGCTTCTAAATAAAAGATCGAAATAAATTTTAAACATATAGTGTTTTAATGTTAATATGAGATAAAAATAAATTAATTAATATCAAATCCAAGAATTGTGTTTTTAATTTGAACTGTCAATTTCAGTTAACTCAGACTCTAAAAAGCTCCTAAATTTGCATTTTTTTTATTGCGTTGTTAAAAAATAGATGGTGCTTCGGTGATTCCTTAGATGCATTAATTAAGCAGATTTGATATTTAAAACGGTTGAAAATTGAACATTGAATCAGTTAATAAAAGGGCCAATCAATGTAGAAAATTACCTGTATTTTCAGTTGTCTCAATTTATGCAACTTTTCAGGATCTGGTCCACTTTCCGCGATATCTAATTTATTCCTAATATGTTGCCGCAGACAACTATGATCACGGTCCGGCAACCGGCGTTGTTTTCGTCGAGCTAGAGTTTAGAGCTCTGCTGATATTAATGATCCATTGCTTGGCACGTTAAATGTGGTTGAGGTCCCAAATCTTCTCGTTTTCGTGGTGTGGAAGTTTGGAGAGTGGTGTTCAGTGTCATTCTCGTCAATTGACCGAAGTTCAGAATGATGAGGTACGCTATCAGTAACCCTCGTGTTGCTTCTGAGTGCAACATTTATAACAATTACTGCATATTAATCATTTTCATTTTCCACATTCCAATATGAGTGTATTTCGTATAAAGCGTGAACATAATTTCTACCCCAATACAACACCCACAACTTTTGGTATTGAACAATACTGGCATAAAAATGAATTGAAATTTGAATCATGAAAGTAAAATTTTTAATTATTTTTGAGATTTGAGTTTTTAAAATTATAATTATATTCAGTACATATGTTTAAAAATATTCTTTAAATTTTTAAAGCTATAATTGCATTATAATTTATTAAAGATGTACGTAAATATGATTTATTGACTTTGAAATGTACGAGTAACAATCAATACAGGTATTGTTTATTTATTGCTCTACGTAATTATGCATATTGATAAATGTGATATAATAAAATGAAGTGAATATTTATAGAAATACTCGTAAATTTGAAAAAAAAAATATGTATAGATAAATTTTGAAAAGTGTAACAAATTTTTTTTAAAAAAAGGTGATACTAAATTGAAAGCAAGTTATATTTGCTTTATATTTAAGTCGGAAATGAAAAATTGAATTGGACAAAAATTGTGAAAAATTAAAAGATTGGTTCATAAATAATGCTGCAACAAGGAGCAGGATGATTTGTTGCTTATTCCGGAATAAATGGGCAAGTTTTAGTTTTAGTTTTTTTTTATTAACGTCGCACTAGAATCAACACGAGGGCTATTGGCGGCGGACGTAATTTTGAACCACGGTCAAGTGATGAGGACGACACCTGAGCTGGCACCCCCTCTCTCTCCTAACATCCCCACCACGCCAACGGTGGGACTTTGGGCGGGTATTTGCCTGTCATGGATCGAACCCGCGACTGAACGAAAACCGCTGGCCGCCAGTCCACTACCTTGACCACTAGGCTACCACGGCCCGAATTAACGGGCAAACTGTCCCCTCAGTGATTATTTTGTAATAACATGTTTACAACCAAAGACATTCCTGACTAATATTCAAAGAAAAATAAATAAAAAAATCAGAAAAATTAAAATTTAAACTTAAATATCTATTAAAATTTTTACACCAAAAGATAAACTATGACTATTATATTAAAAAAAAACTCCAATACATTATAAGTTATTAGAAGTCTTATTATTGTATGAGAACCATGTAAAACCATTAACGAATGTGATGTCATTTTCTGAAATAAAACTCCCACTAACCTCCACCAAGGAAATTAGGTATCAGATGGTAATACCATCTACATACTAAAGTTAGAACTAAATTAAAATAAGTAAATAATATTATAAGTATTGTAAATAAAAAATAAAATTTAAAGAAATAAATGCAAAAGTTAAAAAAAATGAGCCATAGTTAAGAAGCATAAGAAAAAATAATATTAAGAGACACAATAAGAATTACAATATTATGAAAAAAAATTAATTTTAAAAATATAATCAAAACAAAAATTTGAAAAATATACTATAGAAGCCAAAAAAAAAAAAAAAAATTATAAATATTGTATTAATTATTATATTTAAAATTTTTTAATATATTTAATATATCATCGAAGCAATTAATTATATTAATATATTTTTAATGTGATTAAAATTATCAAAAGTTAAACAAATTTTAAATTTTCATGCAGATCAATAATTAAATAAGCTTGTGTCATGTAAAACACAATTATATATAATATTTCTAAAACTGAAATACGAAGATTCTTTCTGTTCCAAAATGGTTCCTAAAGTACCAAAAATATAAAATTATCTTTTTTAACAAAATGTTACAAAAATTTGCGACCACGGGAGCCCAATGGTCATGGTGTCGGAATCGTCAAGTCGTGGATTCGAGCTTTGAGGAAACTCCCCTCAAACTACCCACTCTGTAGACGGGGCTGATGCACGTTAAATTTTTCCGTGTCCACAGTCCTCACTTTGACATGATCTGGAAGTTTGGAGAGGGAGGTGCCATCTTGGGTGTCATCCTCGTTACTTGATCGAGGTTCGAAATTACGAGGGAAGTCACCAATAGCTCTGGTGTTGCTTCTAGTGCGACGTTAATAAAACCAAACTAAACCATTTCTCCTAATTTTATTTTCAACAGTTAATAAAACAAATATCAAATAATTCTGTTTCAAGAATATATTATAATTAGTTTGTAATAATTTTAAATAAGTTGGATAAGAAGATAAGTAAGGTTCATCTTCTTTATTCATTTTAAAAGCTATGAGATCATCAATATACCTAAGCATTGTAAAATCATTATTATGAATATAATAACATTTTTAGAAATGTGAGTAAATATTAGCAATAAAAATATAAACAAATAAAGGCCTACCCCATGATGGTTTACATTTTATTTATTCATATTTTTGTTAGTAAATATATTATAGTTTTCCTTTAACCCTAAATTGACAAAGTATTTAAATTTTTCTTAAAAAGTAGCTTTTTGAATAATAAGTTTCTTAAACATTTTCTTCGGAACTTTAATGAAATCATCAGTATCTATAGAATTAAATTGAATTTCAAAATCATAACTGTAGATAGAGAAAATTTCTTTATTTCTTATATTATTAATTTTATCGATATTATTTTTAATAGCTGTTTTGTTAAAATTATCTATAATACTTTCAAACAATTTTTGTAAAATATTTCCAACTAAAGTTATTAATTTGAGCCATTAGTTTCTGTACAAAATTTGACAGCATTCTTCTGAAATTATATCTTATAAGTTATTAGAAAATTCTCTATCACTGTTGCTCATTTAACTAAAAGTATTATTATTAACTAGATATTTATTACTCATATTAATGTAGAATATATTACGTATAATAGCATAATTGCTTGGTACTTTGTCTGTATAGCCAACGTCAAAATTATCCTAGTGAATATTAATAACACTTTTAAATCTTTATAATATATAAAACCATTGTACTGTATTGCAGACTATTAATAAAGATGACTTGTTTTCAGGACATCACATTTATTTGCGCACATCTTTTCAAACATAAATTCAAGACACAATTTTACACAAGCACCACCTTTTCAACGTTCGTCTTTACCTCTTGGAACCAAACTCAATTCTATTTTTATGTCTGTTGCCAGTAAATTTTCTAAAAAACAAAGATATGATCTGGTGTTGCCAATAGCATAATTTTATTTCTTAGTAACAACTTTAAACATTTTAAAAAAATATATCTTAATAAAGAATATTGAAAAAAGTATCACTTTAAGTTTAAATCGTTTGCTTTTAAAAGTTGAATATATCACACCATTTTTATTCATATCTAATTTTTTTGAAAACTATTTTTATATTGTTACTAATATTAAGTTTATATGAAATAAAGTATTAAATGCATTTATAGGAAGACCATATGTATTACATAGTTTAGAAATAAAAAGATCTATATCTTCATTTCATTTTATATTATAGATATTGTTAGAAATGATAAGTCATTCATTATTACTTATTTTTACTATCCTTGACAATATTTAAATTCCACGTAATAGTATCCTGATATTCTTTATTAATAAACGCCTTGTAATTTTTACACTTATAAATATCAATATCTTTCAAGAGAATTGTATTATTATAATTAAATAGAAGGCAAACCATTTTTATTAAAATTATACGATTTTTAATAATAATATTTTAAAAGATTTATTATTTTTTTTAACATTAATTAAGGAAACTGTTGAAATCCATTTTATAAGGCTTGTTTATATATAAAACTGAATAATATAATATTTGAATTCAATTTTATAATCTCAAATATTATATTCATGAAACAAAAAGTTAGCAATATCTTTAATTGTAAGGAGGAAAGTTTTTAGCTTCCCAAGGGCTTATTGTTTTAGGTGGAGCGTTTTGGCATATCAGAACACTTTTCAATTTTTTTTTATCGTTTGCTTCAATTTTAGTAAAATTTAGCTTAAATATATTCAATTTAATAATTTATCATTTGCTTTCATTTTAATTACATTTAACTTACATATATTCAATTTAATGCATAATTTATCGTTTTGATTTAATTTTAATATCAGAAAAGTTTACTATTGTCCTTTCTCGACATTTCATCGCTTCCTTTAATTCATATATTTAATGGAGTAGTTAATTAATAACTATAAGAAAAAGCGCCCCTTGGGTGACTAAATCTGTTCTTCACAAGACTTTGCATAGAACGTTTTGTAAATCTTCATTTGAATTCCTCCATTACAACGACATGGCATTTTCCTGCAATGTATTTGTTGATTTTTTTGATTATGTTTTTAATATTTAGATGAATTTTTTTCTTTCTCGCACCATATTTTTCTATTTTATTTCCACTGAACAGGAAATCTCTTAGTACAATATATAAAGTTTAAGAACGTCTTTGTGTCTACATCTGAAATACTTCTTTAATAAATCGTTACTGACGTACTGCTATTATAAAATTTGCTAAATATATAATTATACTACAAACTATATTTTAATTTTCAACTTTATTATCCAACGTACTTTAATTTGAAATCCTTCATAACAAAGTATCCGTCTTTATTAAATGCCGTAAAGGGTAATGTTCTCGAAATCTGGAAATTCTATTAAAAAATAATTATAAATAAAATAATAAGTGATTAAAGTTTCAAAGTTTACTTAAGGGACTAATCGTGTGTGATTTTTCGAATAAATAAATTTTCGTTATGATACGTCATTGTTCCAACGATCTTGAAATAAATCCTTTTAATTAAAGATAATTTTGGGCCCTGATTTTACACATGACAGTCCCGTAGAATATCACTGAACTTTAGAAGTGTGAATCGTGCTTTCAGGAGGAAATGGTGCCTTTGTGGTTGCCCTCTGTCTGACTTGGCGAAGCAGTTAAATAAGAAATATGCCACGATTTTGATACGTTACACATTAACCTATATTTTATACACTCTCACTGATGCATTAACACTGACACACCTACATTCCTGTCCACGATTAAACTTCAACGATTGGGACACAATTCTCATCCCTCTCCAAGTATGTAATTGTTAACTTAAACTTGATAATTCAATGAACTAATTGATTGCACCAAATGAGAGTTTATTCATTTGAATCGTTGTTTTTAATTATCTTCTATGATCGGAGACTCTCTTCTCTCCAATGTACGATCACGTCTAAACATTTAATTATAAAGATATATATTAGAGAATAAAAATTAAATGATAAGATCACCTTTTATTATTTAAATATCAAGTTATATTTTAAAGAATTAGATTTAAATGATAAGATTACCTCTTATCATTTAATTCTAATTCTCTATTCTCTTTTGTGATCATAACTTCTTTTCTCTTCACTATACGATCACTTCTAATCAATTAATTATAAAGGTGTAAATATCAAAATTATTAGTTGTAATTAAAAATAAAATCTAAGGAAGAAGTTCTGCTTCAGTTACTTAAAAAAATAAGTTAATAGTATTTAATTTTTTCCTTCAGTGACATCGAAATATGGTGGCTTATTAATTCTGTGTGTGATATTAACTTTTTATAGCTTTATATTGGCTGTTATTTTATTCGTGTGAGACTTTCGTTCCTGTTTTTTCTATCTGCTAAAGAAAAAAAAAAGAGGGAAAGGGGAAGAAAAATCTTAAATATGGAATTATGTTATGCTGTTATTTTTTACTTAGTTTCAGCTTTAAAATAATTCTTCGACTTAATAATGCTGTAATTTATTTAAAGAAAATTATTGAAAAAGAACTTTATTTCTTAAAATAACATTTTTTTCCCAAACATTAAGAGCAATGGGTGGAATAAATATTAGAATGAAGTCGTCTTTTTTTGTGTACGCATGTGACATCAGGGGAAAAGTTCCACTTAAAACATTTGCATTTTTAAATGTCACAGAAAAAAAACTCTAGCTGTAAGGATTAAATGAGCAATACGTAACCAGAACTGGAAGCAGCCACCAA
>BMAW01002076.1:1043-11238 GCA_019974015.1 Nephila pilipes | reverse complement strand
TATGAACCGATCAGATCAATAAATTATTTTTAACAGATCCATTCTACTGTATATATATATATATATACATATATATATATATATATATATATATATATATATATATATATATATATATGTTTTATCTTCCCGTTTTATATGTCTTATATTAAATTTTTCTTTTTAGTTGTTTCCTTTAATCTTTATTAAATTGAATTTGAGATTTCACACTTGTAAGTCAAAGTCGGACAGTCAAAACTGAATTAAAATATAACAATGTTTTAAATCATATAAAGACTTGGACAACATTAATTTACTTATCATATTAATTTTTTTCTATCCCCTTATTTTTTTTTTCTTTTTATTGTTTTTAATCAATTGGTTTACATTATTTTCTTCTAATAAGCTATATAGAAAAAAATTACCAAGCAATTTTTTTAAAAAATTATTTTGACATATAACCTTTATTTTTCTCTGTTTTAAATTTTCTATCACATTTCATTAATGTTGTACTCTATTACTGACATCAAATTAACACATATATTTTTTTTTATTCTGGGCACTAGTTTCATTTTTGGATAGAAATTATTCAACATGAATACATGCACAAATGAATAATAATAAAATTTACTTTTCTTTTACCCCGAGAAAACCAATTTCATATCTCCCTCCTTTATTGCCAACAACATTTATTTGAAAACTAAAATTGCTAATACAATTTTCTATCTTTTTTTAAGTTAAAATAAAATTTTAATATTTAACACTTCACTATATGTATCGTTTTTATCCATCCTACTCTAATAAACTTTTATTTATGAAATAATTACTTAATATTTTTCTAATAGTTTATATATTTCTTTATTATTTTATTATATTTCGTTTATTTTACTATTTGTTATTTTTGTTTATTTTACTATATACATTAATACACAAAGTAAAATGTCAGATATCTTGAAAAAGGAAATTCTTACACAGTAAGGTTTTTTGTAACGGCCCACACGTTAGTGTCCTTATTGATGTTAGAAAAAAAAAATAAAAGATTACTTCTCTAATCTCAGCAAATGCACTTCAATATTAACACTTGACAAATGTTCTTCCATTTGATGTGATACTCAAGTGACACAGAACAAAGAAAAAAAAATGAAGCTTCTGTTATCTTGATTGTGTTTGCTATGTCTTAAGATTTCAATGCGAATCTTCAAATCAATGAAGTACTATTAGGGAGGGGAAATCATTACCATTATCTCTACTAATCAGATGATTGTTTTTTTTCCATATTAGATTTTTTTTCTTTAATTTCCTAGTGAGAGAAATCCTGCTTCTTTTTTTGTCTTATAAGGCTCAGTTGTTCGTTTGCACCTTTTCGGTTAATGATGCATTGTTTAAAGTGGATTACGAATCAAACTCGGGGGATAAAGACGCATTCTAATTGTGTCATTCTTTAATATTAAGTCTGCACCAAAAAAGAAATGTGCAAGAAAAGGAAGTACATAACCAATACATGTTGGTCTATAATCTATATTACATATTTAGCATTTGTTTGCTTTATATTTTTACTGAATACGATAAAACGTTGGGAGCTTTCATCATTGCAAAGAAAAAGAGATTAAGCAAAACTTTCTAGAATAATATCTCTCGAAAATAGTAGTATATTTTAATTCCCTTAAAATATATTATACCGAATTGCTTTCTTTAAATTCAGTATATTTTATTTCCCTTAAAATATATTATACCGAATTGCTTTCTTTAAATTCAGTATATTTTATTTTCTTAGGATTTATGCCAATGGAATAAATCCTAATTACGAATAATACAAATTGCAATGCAATAAACATGAATATTTCCTAAAGTACATTTCAGTCTGGATGATGTGAAAACATATTTGATTGAAAAAATGTATTATATATGGCTAATTAAATATATTATATCTAACTATCATATATTACACAGATTCATAATAAATTAAACTTTCTTTTATTACCATACTTCGTTGAAGCCTTTCTCGTAATTTCAAATGACTTAGATCATCTTTCATACTCCAAATAGAAAAAGTACACGAGAACTTGCCTTAGATATAACAATAAATACATGATAAAAACAGAAAAATAAAAACATGATAAACAATAAAACATGTGATATAAAAGATATATAATATTTTCTAGTAGTAAATAATTAAATTATATATAACATTATCTTTATAATGTATTTATTAACAATTGTTTAACTTGTTATTATTAGTATTAATAATAAAAATATATTTGTATTATAAGTGTGAGAAGACAAATTCCAAAATACATTATCCTTGTTTTTAAATATTGAAAGAATGTATTTAAACTTCAATCCGTATTCTTATAAAAATTAAAGAACTTATTAGTGGGACACGAATATATAAGAAAAGGTTTAAAGAAGGTATAATTAAATGTTATTATATATGTAACACATGTTTCAGGAAAACAAAGCCTTATCGAAGTATATAAAATCCAAACAAAAGAGTTACTTGAGATTTGGTGGTGAAGCAATTATAATTTATTTGCATTAATTAAACTTTGTAAACAGCAAGCATAATTTATTCCTAGTACAGGGAAAATATTGGCTAAATTTTATCCCTATAAAATTAATAGAAGTGCAAAAGCTTTTAATGAAATTAAATAACAGATAACGAATGTCATTTTCTTAAAAAACATAACTTCCTTATTAGAACAATTCATTCTAAACAATTCAAAGAAATAAAAACAAATCTAGAATTTAAAAGTAAACTTGACAAATGCCCCATTTTGCACTCCGTTTGAATGATTATGTTTTAAATTTCAATGGAGACTATTTATTATCAATATCAGTCAAAAAATATTAAATAAAGTGTTTTCGCTGATTACGTTTTTCATACTAATTACATTTTCATATGCATGTTGTTATTCCTTTTTTTATCATTTTTCCTAAATCTGAAAAAATGATATAATGTGTGAATAGCTAGTGTTGTTATTTATGATTTAATGTAATTAATTTATTATAAAATAAATATTGAATACTTATTCCAATACATAAATTTGTTTAATAGCTAATTATAAGTATCTGACTTGAAATTATTTAAGTTCTGAAATGATAATGTTGTTTAAATGATTAAAATACAATATTTAAATACCATGTAAGAAATACGATTTCATAAAACAATAAATATCATACAACTATATTCCTTACAATGAAAAATGTGCCCACACGGTTTGTGGACTCTTTTCAACTAATTTTTAAAACAAAACTTGAATGGAAATAAACAGAAGCATAGTATATAAATGCGAACTTCGGGCATTTTTACATTAATGCATCTTAAACTAGCAGCAATAGTATATATTCTATAAGCTACACATATTTCCATAAGTAATGTAATCTAGTGTTCTGTAGCTATATAGTTAGAGAGGGAAAATAAATATCCAAAAGATATTATTTTTAAGAAAACCAATAACGTCAGATAGATAAATCTGAAAAGAAAAAAATCATTTCTTTTTATTACGGGAGGAAGTTTGTAGAGGAAATTGCTTTAAGATATAATCGACCGATTTTTAAATAACAATCCTTTTGATATTTAAAATACAGCAGTCATTTTTAGTATTTTATTTTAATATCAAATCTTATATCCCAATCTACTATTCAACATAATTAGTTACTTTGTTGAAACTTGCACCATATCTTAAAAATAGCCTCTATATTCTGTATACATTATCAGCATATCAATCTACCCACTCACGAGGTAATCACTGTAGCCTGATCATATTGACTTCCTAGTTGTTGTCATAGTGCTGACTGCCTAAATGCCTTTTCAAATAGAGGAATAAGTGGTAAGTCAGTGGACTCCAAATCGGGGCTATACTGAGGGAGATCTTGGTAATTTTCAGCGGCATGATGGGACAATGTCAAGTTCAAAGAGTAACATGTAGTTGTGCATTGTAATGCAGCAAAATAGACCCTTTACTGAGCATACCTCGCTTTTTTTTTTTGAAATTGCATGGCCCAGTTAATTTAAGGTTTTCAATATGTCTCTGAATTTAATGCGGCAACACAAGGTATAGAATTCACCAACAATACCCCCTAACTATCCTAAAACACAGTTCACAGGATTTTACGTGCTGAAATTATTTGCTTCAATTCGTTTTAGTGGGTGAGATCGAATGCCTCCATCCTATGGATCGCTGTTTTGTTTCCGGTATCATGTGAGTCACAAGCTCACAAACTTCATTAATCTGATGATGCATTTTGAAAACTCCCACGGCTTTTGCACGCAAAGAACGAATCACAGCATGTATTTCCCAATCCGGGGCACTTTCAACTGTGCGAGGCATTTTAAATTTGCACAAATAAACTCCAACAACACCGAATGCTTCCCATCTCGCGTCTGTGACTCACCAATTGATGTCGGTACTCTGCAACTACGTAGAATTGTGAGAGTAATGCAGCCGCTACCATATTTAAAAACAATGCCAACTTTCAAACACCTTTAGTAAATATCCTTTCCGAAAATGTCTTTTCAAATAATTTTTGTTAAGGTGCGTAATACCTTATCAACGACAATCGCTTAGAGAGTAAAATAATATTTACAAACATTTCACAATATATCTATATAAAGTTCTGCATTTCACAATATATCTATATAAAGTTTTGCATTTCACAATATTCAATGCACGGAAACTCACTATGAGATTGAAAAAATACAACAATGAGTTTCCTTCATTATGCAAGCTAGAGACATTAATGATATTAAAATCATTTTGGTGACTGAAATAAACCAAATAAAACCATTATGGTGATTTTCAATTACAATGAATGATCTGCATTAATTTGTTGTTAGCAATAGAGTTACAACTTAACAGGTAATAAAAAATACATTTCTCAATACTTTGTAATTATTAAATTACCTTTTTTAATACTTATTTCTTAATTTTTGAAATTAGGTATTGAGGAAAATGGGAAGCAAATATTGATACTTTCTTCACAATATGCCATTAACTCAATTTATTTCAAATTTTATTTGGTCGGCAGCAAAAGATTTAAAACGGTTTCGGCAACTTACATATGTTGTATATTTCCTTAACGGTTTCTTTGACAATCTTATAAAAAACTTAAATAGTGAGAAATAGCATAGCTTCTGTATACAATGAACACAAACATAATTTAATAAATTTTGCAGTAATTTAGTTCATAACACAGAATCTGAATTTTTCACCCTCAATTAAAACATTTATTTTTATCATTTATATTTGATTCATAATAATTAGTGAATAAAAGAAAATTAATCAATTTGCTTAGTTATTATTCTATTCATATAAATTTAATAAATAAAACTAAGAACTTAGAGAAGCATAGAAATTAAATAATTGTAGTACAATAAGAGGAACCAAATTAAAGGAAGATAAATTTCTTATTTTCACTATTTAATTTTACGCTATAGGAACTAAAAACTAATGAATAAAATGTAATATGTACCATACCATGTAACTAATTTAAAAAAAACAAACAAAAAAAACTAGGGAATTTTTAATCAATATATATTACTCAGAAACGTGACTGAAATTACGATTCTATAAGATTCCACGAAACCTCTCTGTTTAAGTATAAACGATACTCTATTTAAATAAAACGTAATTCTAGCTCTACATGTCAGCCAGCGTGGATCTCAGTTGTTATATAAATAAGCAACAAGAGTTGGTACAGACTATCTTTTTTCGTTTCTGGTACAGAGTGATTTTTAAACAACTACACGTACGTATAAAAGTACATGCATGCTAAAATGGAAATTTTTAGCATGAATACCATTTAAATAGGTCTTAATGATACTATTTGCATTAAGAAAAGCATAAAAATATTGCATAAAAGAAAGTTATGAATATGAAGATTATTTTTTTAACAAAAAATAATTACATTAACAAATTGCTCATTTAAATAAAGCTATTCAAGATTCAATGAATTGTTGAAAAATATTAAAATAAGCAATTTTTAAATTAGTAACAAACATAGAGAACTTAAAATTGGCTAATATATGTATATGACAGAAATTTCCCTTTTTCGCATACATTTAACATTATGAAATACGTTTTACAGTAAGTGTATAGTAGAAAACAATATTGGTAATCCTAATCTAAAGCAGAATTCTTTGATGGAATTTAAGCATTTATTTCACCTCAAAATGAAAATTCTTATAGAAAAATTTAATTTTTTAATCTAAAAAAGTAACTAATATTTATATATTTTGAGATTTCTATTACCCATTTATTATATTATCTAGGTGATGTACTTTTCAATATTTTCCAAAAATACGAAGATTTAAAAAAATATATATAAACGTTAATAGATGAAAAAGGGAAATTATTTTAAAAATTATTATCTGAATTTTTTGTTTTCTGATAAATGCATCTTTTAGAGATTTTAACACGAATATTTCATTCTAAAGTTTCAAGAAATATCTCTCATCCTTGTCGAAGTTACGATCAAGAAGGTGTGAAAAAAATTTGTACATCTTAATGTAGATCCAATATCGATTTTAGCAAAATAAAATTCGTAATTTTTGCTTAAAATATATATAATGTTTATCATATTCATTATATTGACTATATAATGAAGTTAAAAGTTATTATTTAAAAACTACATGACTTTCTTAAAAATAAACTGTAAATATATCATTTTGCTGAGTATGTAGATATTGAAGAAATAAGGTGGATGTTATCTTCTCAGATAAAGTGGAATTCAATGTGGCCAGAAATAAAAGTTTTCTGTAATTTTTCTAATCTTCACTAATATCCTTGTAAATAAACGAATATAGATGTAAACAGCTAAACAGAATTTATCTCCAACCCTGAAATGCAAACTTTTAGAAACTTTCGACTGATTAAAAAGCCAAATAAGATGATTTCGGAATAAAATTTATTCAATTAAAAGATGTTTTCGGAAAGTAATGGTGATTTAAATTTTAGCAATATTTTTATTTCATAAAAGCATTCACTATCAGATTGAGAATGCTAGGTTTTAAGACGTAATTTTAATTTCCAAACATTTTTTAAGACATTAAATGGTCAATGTTTGGAAAAATAACATTTTCAGTACTTTTAATTTCCTGAATAAAGTATTTATTTAGCTTTATAAAACTGATCTTATTTTGTTTCTAAGTCACTTAAAGCCATGATATTATAGAATGTGCTAGTGTCTGACGAAGTGGAATTTAATGAAATCTGGCAACTATTGTTTTATTTGCATACAGCTTGATTTGGTGACAACTGTGCATGTTTAGTGCGAAACAAAAGTTATTAACTTTTATTTGAAACAATAGTGAATTGTTATCTAGTATTAGTGTTTTTACAGATATAGGAAACAATCGAAATAAAAGTTATTCTCGTAAAAGACAGTTCAAAGGAAATTGGAACTTTAATAATGTTTCAGATCTCGAGAACGAAAAAAATGTATATATCTCAACTACGATATAGATATATCAACTGCGAATGAAATAAAATGGATGAACTCTTGCAAACCTTCTATTGTTACGAAAATGATGAAAAAAAATTTTATTTTTAGTTTAGGAATTTTTAGTCATGTAATTTCTTTAATTTGGTGTATTGCATATTTTGAAAGAAAATGTGATGCAATAGTCTGTTTTTGGATTAACCATGAATATGACTTTAATATGAGAAAACTGTAACTATTCCTTATCATTCTACTCTTTTGATAAAGTAAACAAATCGCATAATGTTAATCATGCGTATGTTATTGGTATGAGAGTCATTGGTAAAGGATATTCGGTAGCCAAAAAATTTTGTTCTGATATCAATGTGAATGTTCCGTCAAAGAAAGAATTTGGTTTTCTTGAGAAAAAAAACTTGAAGTTGCTGCTATCTACGTAGCAAACAATACGATGAACGATGCAGCTTTGAAAATTAGAGGTAATGGGAATGATCCTGAATTATCTAAATGTAGTGTGTCGGTTGATGGAACTTGCCAACGAAAAGAATATTTCATCTTTGATTGGATGTTTCTCTATTATCTCAATATATAAAGGGAAGATATTAGTCATTGAATTCATGTCTAAAGTATTTCGACTTTATGATTCAAAAAATGAAGAATTATACGATATTCATATCTGCGTGAAACATACATGCACATCTGGTGCTATGGAACCTGTTGGTGTGTATCGTCTTTCTGAACGTTCTGTAGAAATGAGGAAATTGCAATACGTAAACATTTTTGGCGACAGATATTCCGAAGGGTATGACGATGTAAAATATATTTATGGTCAGAATACCGTAACAAAGTGCGAATGTATAGAACCTGTACAGAAACGTGTTGGAACAAGACTAAGATAATTAAAATCTGAAAGAAAAGCCCTTGGAGGAAGAGGGAAAACTAAAGGTTCACCTTCATCGATAAGTTACAGAACTATTATGACATCGCTATACGTGATAACGTGAATGATTTAAAAGGTTTTCAACGTGCATTAATTGCGGCATTTAAAATACTAAGCAACCACTGCACGGCCAATGCCCTGTTGGACCGGAGAGCTGGTGCAAATATCAACACGCCATATCACGTGATAAATAAATCGGCAAGCATACGTCTAAAAGACTTGCACGAAATCTAGTTAACATTATCAAGCCAATACACATGAAGTTATGTGATAAAAACCTATTAGAGAAATGCTTACCAAAATTCAAATGAGTGCTTCAACGGAAATCTGTGAAAATTCATTTCAAATGACGTTTTTCTTGTATTGTCAACACTGCGATTAGAAGCATACCTGGCAGTAATTCAGTTTCATAAGGGATTACAGGAATTATTTGAAGTATTGAAATATTTCGGTGTGTCTATTTATGTATTTATTTTAAAAGGTTTTGCAGAACTGAATGAAGTTCAATTAACATAGTCAAAATGATATTCTTTATAAACGGTAAGTTGCCAGAAAAAGAAAAATAGATTAACTAAAGTGAACAAATGGTTTAAAATGAGCTAACAGAAGATATAATCTATAAAACTGGTGGATTTTTCGTAAGTAATTCTGTATATATTTAAAATATATAATAAATTGTACTAAAAATGCATTTTCTAAAAATCATTTTTTTTGCAACGATAACTCTAAACTCTAGAAACGATACCTGAAAATACTACTCTTAAATTTCTTAAAAAATTGGTACAATATTTTCGTATAATGTTTGTTAGGAAATTAACTAAAATAATGCTCTTAATAAGAATAATTTTTAAATTATGGTCCATTATTTGTATGACAATGTTGTAAGATTTGTTAAATTTCTTGTAGTGGCTCTTAGACTGGCTCTGAGTTTTTTTATTTATTTAAGTAGGAAAAAGCTTTTACTTGATGCTCTAAGTACATGCATAAGTTGTATTTTGACATTAAATTCCCTCAAATTAGGTGAATACATTTTTATGTAGCAGTTTTGAAATTTTTCTGAAATTTCATTAAAATTCTCTACAAATTTGTTAATTTTGTGAAACTTAAGTAATTTATAATAAATATCAGTTTAACATAACTTATTTACATAAAAAATGATATTAAAAAGAGTATAAACGTTTCTCTAAATGATATTTTTGAAAAAAAAAAAAAAAAAGTACTTCGAAGCGTAACAAAAATAACTGTTATTAAGTTTATGATTTTGGAATTTAATCCATTTATGTAAATACATATAAAAACGATGAATATAATTCCATATATATATTTGTGACAGAAACCTGTGTCATCTGCAGTACATGTCATTCGAAATTTATATTCAATTGATAGAACATCAACAACAATATTTCTGTCACACAGTAAATATTTTAAAAATGTGATTTCACCTTAAGAAGAATAGGTAAAAGAAGAAAAAAAATATTGTAATGGACAGGAATCTCATAGAAGAAATCATACTTCGAAATAACAACGTTCTTTCCTTTGAGAGTATTTGAAATAAGAAGTCAATCTCCAACCCCTTCTTTTTCGCTATTGGAGAACTAGTAAAAACACAATAATCAGAAATTGGAAGTTGTCGTTTCCCACCAGAGCTCAGGTTTGACACAGAGGCACAATCTAAGACTTCGAAACACAATGTGATGGCATAGTGAACTTTCACATCCATATGTGAAGACGAATAAATTTAATTTATTGCAAACATAAAGTTTTTTTTTTTTTTTTTTTGTTATTTCAAAAGAGAGATCAAAAGATTTCTTTCTTGAACGAATATCTCTTCTTTTACTT
>BMAW01002071.1:0-10866 GCA_019974015.1 Nephila pilipes | reverse complement strand
GAATCAATAATTCTTTGTCGATAATTGAAATGAAATTATATTTAGTTTTGTTAGTGTTTGATGAAATATTGCCAATTATATGCCAAAATATTCATTTAATGTAACTTAAATCATTATTAAACATTAAAATGTGAAAGACATAATTTTTATTATGCTTGATTTCAGTAAACAATTCTTTAAAGCGAAAAAATTAAGATTATCTAAAAATATATGGGACATTTATAATAATTACTTCAAAAAAATTTCCTGTTTTTATTAACATTTAAAAAAATGTAATTGAGTATAAAACACTGATTTTTAAGTTAATTCATTGACTGTCTTAGCATGAAAAAAACTGTTTTAAAAATAATTAATGAAATGTTTCATGGAAAAAATAAACATTAATTTTCATTTTATCTAACTAAAATAAATTTTTGAAACTACGATTGCTTACATTTATTACGTAGCTTTTTAATTAATGTGAATGCCATAAATAAACGTTAAAAGCTAATAATACAATCTTCTTTGATATAAATATTTTAAATTACACCAACAAGCCTCTAGATCAAAATTATCTCTCACAACTCAACTTTAAAAAGTAATAAAAGTAATATGATTACATTTTATGTTTTACTCAAACGCCTAAATTATTTATTTAATAAAATGAATATTTATTTAGTTTAACTTGAGCTAATAAGACCACACAGGATAATTATTTATTTAGAGAAAAATAAAAGTAAAAGTTTGTATAAATAATACCGCAGGCTCTGCTGTGCCCTTAAACGAAAGTATTTGCACTTCAAACAAAGTATTCGTCTGCAGCTCGTGACTTAAATGATTTGAATTAAATCTCAAGTGAAGTGCGTGCATAAATCTCCCAGGACCTTGATTGTTGAATTTTACATGAATTTGCTCATTTCTTTTTCTTATTACTTAAGATGGGACTTCCACAATTTTAATTAATGCTCATTAACATAAAATATGCAATTACGGTAGATATTTGTTGCATGTTTCGTTAAGGGTCTCATATATTTAAGTGATATAATACAAATAAGATATAATTGTAGGGAAAATAGGGAAATATCGTATACACTTGTTTTATAAGTTTCCTAGTTTAGATATTTTTACAATATCTTTAACAATGGAAATCTAAATTCTTTTAGTAAATGATCAATACCAATAAGATGAACGAAATGCAAATGGTTTCTTTTAGAATAATAGCATTAAATTTTTTCTCTCTCAATATTATAAATCTAATTTTTGAGCAAAATTAAATCTTCTGTAATTTAATTTAAAAGATTTGTTGCAAGTAATTGTTGATACTTGGAAAAATTAAACATAAAATGTTTCCTTTATGGTACATTAAAAAATAAAGAAAAATTTATTGTTGGAAAGTATAATTTTTATGATTAATTTAGAATAAATAATTTTAATTGCTCTAAATTGTAACATATTTAAGAAATAGTTTAAGTTTAAGAAAACAATTGGGCCTTATTCCCTATCTATAATATCAAAATTTCTATAAACCAAATGCATGTAACTCCTAGACTACATTTTTCTCCATTCTTTGATTTTGTTTGAATAAATTCTTTTAAAGTTCGAGGATCTATAGCTACAAAAATTTTTTAAATTCTTTTAAAATCTTCATTAAAAAAAGTTGCTTTACATATGGTTATTCTTAAATTAAAAAGCATAACTTTTTTTCTGATTTTTAAGAAAAACATGTAACATAACTATTTTGCTTGATAATGTTATTCATCTTCAAATATTATTTTGTTGATAGAATGTTTAATTTTAATTATTAAAATTATTTAAATTTTATTAATTGATAGCATTATAAATACAATCTATAACTTAATTCCAAGATTTCAATTTCAGAATTTTATTTAAACTGAGAAATCTATTTGGAAAATTAAATTTCTATGTAATTAAAATAATACTATATCTACTAACATTACATTTGATGGTTAAAATTTATTTTAGTGTAACTTAAATAATCCGATTTTGTAGTTCACAATCAGTTATAATAAACAGAAATATATTCTAACAGTGAATGTATTCATGATGTTAAATATTTTAAGAACATTTTTTAAAATCTGAAAACTCATTAATGCCTAAAAAGATCGAAGAACAGCCTGAAAATTCCTAGAATAACATCATCTTCATTTTGATTCTGAATACGGTGTGAATGTAAAAAATTAATTTTTATAAAATTCGATTAAACGACAATATCAAGAAACAGTACTCAGATAAATTAATACTGAATTTGATATAAGAGGTGTTATTAATTATATAATTTTGTTTCTTTAATCAATTTATTAAAAATGTCTAATTTCACCTGCCAAAATAGAAAACGAAAACGAAAATATGACAGGATAGCAAGAAATACACAATAACAGCCACACACACACACACACACACAATACACACACACACACACACAACACACACACAAACACACACACACACACGCACGCACGCACGCACGCACATTAATAACACGCACACATAGATATATATATACGTTGTTAATATATGGAAGTTCTTCTTGGGTAAATAAAGTTTTAACCTTATCTAAATATATTGGTGATATTTTAATTTCAGTTTATAAGTCCATATTACATAAGATTTGACTATAAATTTTATTCCTAAAATATTCAGGTTTAATGAACACTCACATAAAGGTATTATATGAATCACAAAGGGAAAAATATAATCCCTTTTATCATATACATCGCTTAAAACTTTATTATTTTCTAATTATAAAGTATCTGAACACTACTTTTTTATATTAACATTAGCTTGCAATAAATTTAAATAAACTGTATAAAAAGATAAGAAAACTTTTACAACTTAATCATTGTTAATTTGAAAAGAAATAACATCATCAATGTATCTAAATGTTCTAAAATTATTAAAATAAAAAAATATCTTCATAAAAAGTAAAGAATTGTCTTGAGTAAACATTTACTTTAAGGTCCACCTTGTGGCCCACCTTTCATAACGGCCGAATGACATCAATATTTTTTGATGCCAAACAGGGTTACCGGAATATAACACAACACTCCGCCAAAACGATGAAAAAGCAGTTTCATACATCATATTTTGTGTTTCGATGGAACATAATGGGTTAATTAGAAGAATTAGAGTAAGTACATATAATCCAACATCAAATGAAATCATTCTAGCGGTGATGTACACTACTGGGTAGACTTATGGTTGTGGGTTCCCTGAAATCCTTTGATCTGATGACGATAAAATAAAAAAAAGTTAACTTGATTTTTTCGAATCATTATCATCACCAACTAAACAATCAACCAAGACATACACACACAGAAGAGGATGAGATAATTATTTTTACAGTAAATTAGAATAATCTTATTTAACAAACAAGGCATACCTAAATATTACGAAATATCATAAGAAACCTATTGAAGAAGCAAAGAAAGTAATTAATAAAAATTAAGAAATTTAAAATGTTGAATATTGCTTTGGATAAATGTGTGGATAAACATATTTTATGGGCCCATGCTATCCTAATGAGCAAAATACTTTGTCATAAAATAACTAATGCCAAAATCAAATGAACTAAGATAAATCAATTTATTAAATAAAATTCTAAAAACGGCGAAATATTATTTGAGAATTAAATCATAGTTCTTTCATTATCATTTAAAATTTATTAAATTGCAAATATTCAACCACACAGTAATATTTAAAAAATATCAAATTTTAAATTAATACAAGCTTATTCCAAATTACACACACACACACACACACACACACACAATATATAACTTATATATATATATTCCATCCTATGTCTATTTTTCAAAACGGCTGTCAACACACTATTTCTATGATTAAAGTTGCATCCATGAAACATAAAAAAAATTTGAAAATTATTAAGACTTTCAAACTTTTTTTGCAAATTCGAAATTTAAATTTAAAATGAAAATCAATGGTGAAAGCAAAACACATGAATTAGATTAGTTTTTTTATAACTCGTAAATGTTTTTAGTTAAAAATATAGGAAATAATTCTACTGAAATTGGATTGCCAGTTGATCAGTTAAAATTATACTTTTGCTTGGAAATTAAAGAAATAAGTCAACATTTACAGCTCAACAGATTTAAAGTATGAATTGCTTTTTTATTTTCTTTTAACAACAGACGTTTTTATAAGTAGTTAATCCTCACATTTGGCATGAGCAGCTATACTCGATTTTATACTGTTTGCAGTTGAAATTAATTTTTAAATACCCAGAAAAAAGAACTTTGATATATTTCGCTATCATTTATTTTCTTTTTTTACAAAATCAAAACTTTTCTTTGAGGGATAATTTTTGTATAGAGAATTTGTAAAAATAAACTTAATACCTTAAATTTCTAAAAATTATTTGTTTCTTTTGGCTAATTTCAATTAAAATTCCAAATATTTCATTTTACTCTTGAGAAGTAAGATTTAATTATTTTTATTTTTTATGATGAATGAACAAATATTTCTGTATGAACGAAGGACAATATTTAAAATATGTGTATAATATAATATCTTGGGTAAACTCAATTTTTTTTAATTTTTAGTTATTTTTTTACAAGTAACGTTACAACCTGAGAACAATTATGGTAGAATGTGTGAGAGTTGGAGGTGAAAGAATTATTAGGAAAAAACCTGCAACTAAATGCTAAAAAGTATTTTCTAAGAGAATTAAAATCTTTTAAAATTAACATTTGAGTAACATTTTTTTAAATTCTTAAGCTCCAGTGCTATAGAATTATGTGCAATGCAAATATTTGCACTCAAAATATGTTTTATTTTCTATTTGAACACCTAAACATTTTATGAGACAAAATGCTTCAAATCTAAATTTTATTTTCAAAAACTTTTATTAATTTAAAGTTTGTTTTTATTAAACATATAAATATCTTCAAAATTTATTATCTTGGAAGTTATGTCACATAAAAAATTGAAACATTTTTAAAAGCATTTTTCAATGAGGGAAAGACGGTGGAATTGCATATGACCATGTATGAGGCGTATTCTGAAGGTAAGTACCGTTTTGAGAAAGCAACTAATAAACAAATATTTTTCAAGCCAATTTTATTTTTATTTGAAAGAGCATACCTTAAACTATTTTTATACATAATTTTTTATCAATATTCAAACACTTGTTGTAGCGGGTTTCCAGCTTTTCCATATCTTCTTCATAGAAACTTCCTGCCAATGACGATAACACGATTCCACAGTATTTTTCGCTTCTTGGCTGGATTCAGAGCTTGCCGCGAAGCTCACGTTTCCATGTACAGGAACAAGTGGTAGTCGGACGGCGCCAAGTCTGAGGGAACTGATCCCAACGAAACTGTCAAATCATCGTTCGTGTGACACCAGCAGTTGGGGGCCGAGCATTGTCATGGGGCAATATAATTCCTTTAATGAGTATTCCTCTTCATTTGTTTTAAATTGCCCCACGCAGTGTTCTTAAAGCATTACAATATTGAGCCGCATTGACGGTTGCAACTCTGGGAAGAAATTCACTAAGCCACCCCACAAAGGAGATTGTATGTGTCTCCACTCCACTGACTGTTGTTTCGATTCTTATGTGACACTACGAACAGACGTTTCATGATTTGTTTCATGACGTTTCATTCACAATCTGTTCTAAAAATTCCTCCCCCTCTTCACTATATCGTGTGAGTAATTACAATGCACTGCCAAGTTGCTCGGTTTCGGGAACATCAGTGAGCATTTTTGGAACCCATGTAGAACACACCTTGTGATAATCTAAGGGGGTCTGTAACAATTTCGTACAAAACAGTACGTGAATTTTGTGAAAATTCGTCTGAAAGCGTCGTCATTGAGAAACATCTACTCTCACGAATTTTTTCATTAACTTTCTTTGCCATATCATTGTTGACAATGGAAGGCTTCATCGTTGACACGATGAGGTCACTCCGAGTCTCATCGTGATCATTTTTTTTGTTCGACTTTCATTAAACATTCTAATCCACTTCCTCACCATTCCATCACTCATCGTGTATTCACCGTAAGCATCTGTAACTTGACGATAGATTTCAGCCATTTTCACATTCCTTGCACATTACAGCACGAGTGTCACAGCCGGTGGGATCATTAACTGTCTGAAACATTTTAAATGTGAACAGCAAGCAGAACATACAACATAGAGCAATCAAAATGTCTGCAGTTGAGAGCTAGTGAATGAAGAAGATTAGTGCGCATGCGCAGAACACCCGACCGTAGCGTTGCGTCGGCGGTACAAGGAAACGGTAGTTACTGTTAATTCTGACAAGTGTTAAGTGTAATATTGATATGATCATCCTTTAAGAGAAAATGAACAGTAAAAAATTAATAAAAAGTTTATATACGTTTCGTGAGAAGAATATTGCTGGCTTTTTATTTTTTGAATTAGAAAGAAGGAAAAATGGACTGCAGTTTATTAATTATTTTTCTGTTGCTCTTGTATTTCCAAAACTTGCAACGAAAAATAAGTCATTCTAATATATATATATAGTAAAATTCAGGGATATGTTAAAAAGAAATTTCTCAAGAAGTAAGAAATTTTCTTACTTCTTGATTTTCTTTCTTCACAAACACAATAAACCTAAAGAAAAAAAAATACTTGCTAATAAATAAAATTAGAGGATTTTATAATAATTTAGATAGCGATTGGTGTTCTGTGTGAATTTGATTTTCTTTCTGTAACAGTTAACTTAAAATTTTCATACGAACTTTTTATACAATAATAATAAATGGCAAATGTTGTTAACAAAATGATAAATAAAATTTATTGTTATGTGAGATTTGTTTCATTTATAAACCGAGTCTCTTTATTAAATTTTAAATTAATAATTTACATGGGAACATGTAAATTACATTATGTTATATTATTTTTTTGCTTTAAAAAGAAGCATTATTTTAAAAATAATTATTTATAAGAAAATTCGAGGAAGATTTTATTGGGCTAGATAAATTAAACTAAGTTTTGTTTATAAGTATCCAGTTCTAAATTTTTGCGTGATAACATTATTATATTACTTACCTATTTTTAATAATTCTGCTATACATTAGAAATTATAAGAAGAAAAATTCATTATAAATTAATATATAGATAGAATGGTTAATCTTCACAGAAGGTTCACTTTATATTTACATGCTTTTATATGTTATATTATTTTCTACTATTTGTATTTTGTATTTTTCATTCTAACTTTTTCTTTTATTAAATAAAACTTACGTAAAATTAATTATTTAGACCTATTTTCTCTTCATTCTTTACGGCTTAAGTGTTTACTCAAAACATGTAATGATGTATTTGTAAACGTTTGACATGTTTTTATTTCTTTAAACCTAAAAAACAAGTTTCATTATACACAAATAAGAAATTCCGGTTACTGCTTTTATTTTGAAATATCGTATTTTCTTGGAATTTTATCCACCTATTTACAGAATGAAACTTACAAAAACGTTATTTCAGAGACATAAAAATTGTTACAAGTAGGTCTGGATCTTATTTGGAAAAGATCCTTAAGACTAGAAATTCAATTCTCTCTTCACTACATTACCATCAGTATATCTCTTTTCATTTATTTGACAAGAAATCTTACGATATACTCTTTATGTTGAAGTAATAAAGACGTAAGACAAAACGTGTCCAATAAATTCAGGTCTTCTATTCATTCAACATAAAAATATATGAGAGAGAAAAATTATTTGTCATTGTTCTGTAACGGTTGAGATTCATTTTTAATATCTAAGCTATTGAGATGGTAAAGGTTGGACTGCGGTCCCTTGATTTTAGCTGTCTTTTTCAAGTATCTTTAAGTAAAATATAAAAAAAGTACGTTATTGAGGAATTTCGAAGCATAAGGAATTCCTAAGAAGAGAAGTATTAAATATTTTCTGAAACAAGATTTTCATTGATTCTCTTTATATAAAAATAAATAAGGAATAAAAGTTTTTTTAAAAAAAATTCCCCAAATATATTCAGATAATTATTAACAAATATCTTAAAGATTGTACAAATTTATCTGTTTATGTGTACAAAAACTGTTTATGTGTAAAGATATTACAAATTTACCTAAAGTTTAAGTATTATAGTTAGCTTATGTATAGGTCATTTTTTTTCATAAGTATTCTATTTAATGAAAGTTAGTTTTATTTTTATTATATCATAGGCTCAGAATTATTATATAAATTTTTGCGATGTATTTAAAAATTCTTTGTAGTTACAAAAGACGTATTAAGATTTACTTCTGTGGGAAAACTGTAATTTTTACCATCATTGTAAATACAGATAGATTTGATTTAAATGTACTCAAAACGTGGTTCTTTTCTAAAAACAATTAATCAAATTTTATACGTCACACCATTTTTTAGAATAAACATTTAAAAATATCATTTGTAACCAATAAAACAGAAATAATTTTTAGGTGTTTATTTAATTGTGATACAATACCAGCATTTTACATTTGGCTAGTGTTAAAAAAGTTTAATAATTCTTGTAGAATCTAGTTTTGTAAGCTAATTTTTCATCAAATTACAAGCGTACTGCTCAATTAATGAAAAAGGGATAAAAAAATGTTATTTTATTTAAGAATTTCAATGTTTGAAATACTAAAAAATTGTTTACATGTCAGCCATGACTAATTAAAGTAATAAAAGTAGATTGATATTATTTTTTTAAAAATGAAGTATATCACAAAGATAACATATGTTGCATATTTAAAAATAAATTTCATTATAATTTTACGAAGAGCTCTCGAACCTCTATTTGTAATATTATGTGTGTAAAAAATGATGCTAAACAAGATAGATGTATTAATAATCACGAGAGGAAGTATATATTAAAAAAAGATGTATGAGGAAAAAAAGCAACAGTGAAGTGAACGAAAATGAAAAAAGAAAAAACAACAAAAAGAAACTTTTATAAATAATGATTAAATTTTTTTAAAAAAATGTGGATCCAAGTTGTTATAGGAGAAAGATATTGTACCAATTGCAATAAGAATGCTTGATATCGAAATTTCTCAGAGATTTCTCTTTATTCATTTTCAGTTTTCCATTTTTTTTCTACAGTTGCATCTTTAGATTAAAAGTTTTTCTTAAAAATAAAGATATTTGAATTTTTTTTTGAAGAACTGTACTGATAATGCATCTTGAAAAATCTGCTTTCTTCCGTAAACCTGAAAAAGTATGATTTTAAAATTTAATAATTTCTTAATAATGAAAGGAATAAAAAGTACATTTTTAATAAATTTGTAACTAATGATTTGAGAGGTACATTAACTATAAATAAAAAGAATTTTAAGTCAGATAATTATCTATTCTCTTACTGTAAATTTGTGAACTTTTGTATAACAGATTAATGTTATGTATAAATGAATTTGTAACTGAAAGATTCATTGAATGATTCAATGTTTTTACTAAAGTCGCTCTTAGAATCTAATCGTAGGGGATTGGGCTATCTCGGTGAAATGACGAGGACGGCTACTGAGCTGCATCCCCTTTTCAAAACTCGCACAACATGCCTCATGATTTGGAGTCTTGACAGACTTAAAGTGCATCAGATCCGTTATACAGCAGATCTTTAGCTGTTTCAGGACTCGGATTCACGACTCGAAAGGAAACATCACCGACTACAAATAAATAAAATACAGAAATTACAAGTGATATTACATGAATTGTACACATTGAGAAATCGATTTAGAACAAAAATACCATTCATAAACTTACTTATTTTTCTTTCAATATTCTGATTTTATGTGAAATTCATTTACACAAAATATTCTTCATAATTCGTACTTTCGTATTCTTCACAATTCGTATTTGTCAATTCCTGAACTACTTTTTAGATGCCTACATGGCAAAACTCAAAACTGTAATGAAAGTTTAAATAGCATCATCTGGTCCATAATCCCTAAAAATGTATATGTATTGTTATGAACTTTGAAAACCTGAGTGTATGAAGCAATGTCTCTATTTAATGAAGGTTTCGTTACAAAATTAAAAGTTTAAATTCATTAAATGTTCACCCTGGATTTTATACAAGTCGAGTATTACAAGAAGCAGATCATGTTTGTCTAAGGAAAGTAGAAAAGGCAGTTTTAGAAAGAGCCAAAGAAGCTAGAAATAAAAAAAAAACTAGTAAAATGTAGACAAGAAGAGATTATCTATCAACTAGTAAGTTGACTCAAGCAATCCAAGCTATGGTATTGGTATGCATTAGTAAATGGTAAGTTTTTACTTTAAATTGCATTTTCTGAGAAATGTAAATTTCAACACAAAAGGAACATTTTTAAAAAACCTACGTATCTTATAACTTTGAAACTTGGTGCATGTAATATTAGTACATAAAAAAATAATTTAATGAGAGATTTTGTCAAAAAATTATTCAAAAAAATTTTAGATGTTGAAATGTACACAAATTTTCTTTGTTTTTCTAACTTTTCCTATGTTACTCCACATAATGATTAAAGAAAACTATTTGAAACTTCAAAAAAAAAAGCTCTCATTAAAATAATATTAATGAACACAAAAAAACTATAAATGAATACTATAAATGAACACAAAAAATTGTAACTCTACAACCAGTCAATTTTTTTAAAAATGTTCCTTAAACCTGGTCATTTTTAACATTACGGAGATAGAAAAAATGCTGCGAGAAGTGACCCCCTGAAGTGACTATTACGCCTGAAATACTGCTTTACTAGAAAATAAGACTATGATGACACAAATAAGGTTTTCATTGGTAACGTGACTATGAATACCTGTTTAACCCTGATAGATGAACATTGTGTAGTTATGGGTGAAGGAAATACGAGGGTGGATTGATAAGTTTCCGGCCTGACCAAGAGATGGCGCCACGAGGCC
>BMAW01002061.1:0-10768 GCA_019974015.1 Nephila pilipes | reverse complement strand
TATACTGCTGTTTGTAGAAAATGCAACACCATGAAAGAATCATCAGAATCAAATGAAATTTAATGCAGAAACGACTTGTACTGATACAAATAAATGATGAAATTTTCAAAACAAAAGAAACAAATTAAGCGTCCGAAATCAGTATTTGGTGCAGCCACCATGCGCTGCAATAAGTGCTGCTATACGACGTGGCATGGAGTCAAACAGATGTTGAATATCTGCTTGAGGAAGAGAATTCCATATCGCTTGTATGCGCAACCAAAGTTCGTCTTTGGAAACTGCAGGACGCGGATCACGAGCGAGACGCCGACCAACCATATCCCACACGTGCTCAATAGGCGACATATCCGGTGAATAAGCAGGCCAAGGAAGAAGTTGCATGCGTTGTGCTGAACAGAAGTCTCGAACAGTCCGCGCAACATGTGGGCGTGCATTATCCTGCTGAAAGATAGCTCCAGGGATGCCTTGAAGGAAAGGAACGACTTCGGGCTGTAGCACTTCACGGACGTACCTGTTGCTATTGAGATTACCCTCAATTCGTATCAAATTGGATCGTCCATGATACGAAATCGCACCCCAGACCATAACTCCGGGTGTTCGACCACTATGTCGTTCAATAATACACTCAGGAAGGCAGCGTTGACCGGCATAACGTCTAACACGAACACGGCCATCATGGGTCCACAAATTGAAGCGTGATTCATCTGAAAAGACAACTTGGTGCCTATCAGCTCGCCTGTCTCTGTGCTCAAGAGCCCACTGCCGACGCAGCCGTCGATGATTCGCCGTGAGGGGAATCCTGTATAAAGGCACCCTTGCACGCAATCCACGGCGCAGCAGACGACGACGAATTGACGAAGCCGACAATTGTACACCTGTAGCAGTAGACCAACGTGCTGCCAGCTGCCTGGAGGAAGCTGTGCGATCATTCACCGCCATGCGGAGCAGGTGTCGATCATCGCGCTCTGACGTCACCTTCTGTCGTCCAGTGCCTGTTTTTCGAGTTGTTCGGTGCTCGTCGGTCCACTGCTTCCAAACTCGCATCACTGTGGAACTGTTCCGCTGCATACGAGCTGCTATTGCGCGATAGGAAAATCCTCCTTCTCGAAGGCCGATTATCCTCCCTCGTTCAAACTCCGTAAGTTGCTTGAATTTCTTATTCTTCCGTCGTGGAGGCATACTCAGGTCTCACTAAACGTTTGCCACTAACAAATAATCATAGACTTTTTTCAACGTCCCGCTACAGCACTTTATTTATACGCTTTCAGCATCAATTCAGAGGGCGCTGCGCGCGCCGCGCACGCGCGATGGCTCTGAAACTTTATTAATTTGCATAATATCCTATAATTGACATTTGCTGCGAATTTCATTTGATTCTGATGATTCCTTCATGGTGTTGCATTTTCTACAAACAGCAGTTTATATATATATATATATATATATATATATATATATATATATATATATATAAATTTTAACATTTCTTGAAATTTAAGGACCTATACAGGAAATGAAATCTTCGTTGGTTGTGGAAAAATAATGTGACTATTTTGCTACTTATTTATCTTTAAAATTTGCAAAATTTTTCTTTGTTTTCATAATTATGAAATAAGAGTTTTAGTAGTTTGAATCTATAATGATTTAACGTGAAAACTTTTTGTGGATTATCAGGACATCCATTATTAATCTAGAAAAAGAACTTGCTAAAACATTTGTGCTAGCGTTGTTTTTTTAAATTTCGTTTATATAAGCTAAGCAAAACAAAGTCAAAGCAGTTTGTTTTGATCACGTGATAAATGGCATTATTTCTTCTTATAAGAAGCAATTCCACTTCAATCAATTCAACTCATGTCGAAAGGTACAAAAGGAAAAATGCGGATCATTCGAAAAAAATTCTTGATAAAAAATAATGTTAAAATATGGTTAGATATAAAAATTACTCAGCAATTTAAAAATATGAATATTTTGTACAAAATTATGCTCTGAATCTTAAAATGTCTTTAGATCATATGATATTTTCTCATTTTTATTATATAAATGAAATAATGATTAAATCTAAAATGGCATTAAGATGATGCATTATTTTCTTTCCACGTGAGTCCATCAACATATTTTAGATGAATATAAGGTGTTTAAAAAAAAACAGCACCTAGTCTTAATTGCAGAGATACAAAAATTGCAGTGGTACAAAAATTGCAGTGATAAAGTAATGAAAAGCTAGAAAAGACACTCAAATGTATTATCACTTTGAGAAAACTTACTCCAGAAGTAATAAGGAAAACTTGCCATAATTAACACTATTTCTTTCACAAGATTCTGTATATGCCAAAGGTTGACATCTTTGCGTTTGAATGCTAATTTTTGTCAAAACTATTGGGATTTAAAATCATTAATTAAATATGGATAATTTGAGCAATACATTTATTGATATATTAATGCGTACTTATCAGAGATTCTTTATTTCATAAAAACGATGCATAAATGGGTTTTTTTTTGCTTTCATTTATGCTCTTCGTACACATAAAATACCCTACAAATACCTCTAATTTACCTCAAAGTAGACTCCATTCTTTTCCTAGAACTGTTTGTGCTTCCATTTCTGTAAATTTTATGATTGTTCTATGATTTTATTATCATATAGTAAATACAAAGTGGTGATTTCTTTGCCTGTCATAATATTTCATTTGGCATCCATTTGGACCATATACATTTTTTGAAAATGGAATGAAGGAGGTAGTCTGTCAGAAGAGGATCATGTTTCAATCAGTTCCCAAAGTGTTCCATCAATAGTAATTTCAATAGCTTTCCGTTCATTTCTTTCTTCACTATGTAGTCTTCAGAATCCATCAACAATCTCATTCTCTGCCGTTCCCTACTTGCATTTAAGTTACTTTCTTTATTAGTGCTTGACGAGTAATTTTCATAATCAGTTTCGAATCGTGGTTACTTTTCGAAAGAATCATCCAATTCAGCTTAACTTTTAGATGGAGAGCTTTCATCAATTTCAGAACATCTTCACATATTTATTTTATGCAATAGCTTCATCTTTATTGAATTTCGGGATCCCATTATAATTAGAAATAAAAAAAAAAAAAATAAGGTTAGTTTATTTACGTTTTTCGTAAAAAAAAAAAAGAATAAAAAATAGAAATACTTGCCGGCATTACAAGTAGTTTTACTACTTACATAAGTGCAATACTAATTTCAACAATGTGCGTTTCACATTTTTCACGAATAAAAACGAAATTCGCGTGTATTGATCTTACTACCAGAGTTGGAGAACGAAACACGTATTTCAATTTTCTTAGAACTATTCACTGCGACAATCTACAGTAAAATATAACATGATGAAAAACAGGCGAATATCAAGGTCATACAGCAACTCCTGCATTTTTCGTTACAACTGAATTCGGGTTGCTCTAATCTGATTTTAATTGATATGATTTAGCAAAATGGTGTTATTTACAGGCAATATATCTTAAAATTAGGCATTGCTATTAAATCCTTTAGGTATCAAAAGACACATCACGGAAGAAAAAGGTATACCAGATGTATATTTTTAGAATTAGGAGGAGTTGGAGGAAACTAATGTTGCTGAATTAATTTAACAACTATTGTACCAAAAGTCAAAACATTAATTGTGCAAAAATTATTAAACTTAGAAAATAATTTTAAATTAAAATTTGAAAGATGTCTTTTGACACTTATAGAAAGAAATAGTTTCAAACATTGACATCCTTTCTTCCAGAAACCACCGACTTCCTCTCTTACGAGAAAGTGCTCCGGTTCAAGACAGATTCCGTCAATCCCAGACCCGGATTCTTCCTGTACGTCCGGCAACTGGACTGCGGCACCATCTCGCCGCCACCTATCGTACCCGGATCTCCTTCGTCGTGCGACGTGCACGTGTGGGATGTACAAGCCAGGATATCCAGCCCCAACTATCCTCGGGATTACGGTAACGACCTGCGGTGTCGATACACCGTCCACCGGCAAGGCGATCACATCTGTCAGCTGAAGGTCAACTTCCTCGATTTCAAATTACAGAATGGCAACCCAGGATGTTACAATGACTATTTGGAGTTGGATGGCGGTTGGAGGGCTTGTGGGGATAAATTTCAAGGCATCTCGAGTAAGTAGAGTCGTTTGTGTTTTAATAACTCACGTATCATACATTTGTACAATAGTTATCGCTGATTTTCCTTTATGAAATGGTACTTAAATGTGTAATAAGGAGTGTTGTTTGAAATAAACTATGAAATAAGTTAAAGGCCCTCTTGGCTTTTTTTTCATGTTCTTTATTTTACAGATGCTTAATGTGAAACAAATTGAAGATTAATACATTTATTAAAGTAACATTCTTATTCAACGAAACTGAATTTTTATGCATTCTTTGAACTAGTTCTGTAAAAGTAGCAGTTGATATATCCTTTGAACAATTGCAGCAGAGAACAAAGTGTATTAATTTGGACAATACGAATGAAATGCCTGGAGTGAAATATATTTGGAGATTATTCCAAACTCAAAAAAGGTTATTTAAAAATTACAAGTCATTTTGTCCCTATTCTTGACTTATTAAAACTTTGAAGTTTCCAGCAGTAAACTTGGGAAAAAATTTAAATTTAAGAATAATTTTTCTTTTAAAAATTTAAGAAGAATAATTATGTTTCAGTTGCGACTGAAGTCACATTGACAAAATGTTTGAAAAGAACAAAAAAAATTAATGATCGAACTATTCAATTTCTGAAGAACATTTGATGACCTGGAAAATGAATCGCGTGATCACTAACCATTGGACTTCCTGAAGATGTTCTTTTCAGATTGACAGAAGCTAACTCCCGGAAAAACTTGTCATGAAAAAAGCAGGAGAACTCAATGTGGGACATATTAGAGTTATTATGCCCATTGCTGTACTAGATAGTCAAAGCGCTAAACTCTAGATTCTAGTGAGTTGACAAGTGTCAAGAAAGAACAGATATATGTGAGTTTCTTTTTGTCAAAACAAAATCATTGAAACGTTATCAGTGAGGAAAAATGAATTCTATGTTACAATAAAAAGGGTCATCTCAATGGTAGAGAGAGATGTAATCCTGGATAACGTCACCATTTCATGACTCTAACTCGATGCAATATCTCTAGATGTTATTCTATGTTTCGTTATTTGAATCCCTTTCTTAGAGTGGAGTGTCAACTCAATGTCGTTCCCATCACTTGACCGTGGCTCAAATTTTCGAGTATTAGAGAGTGAGGCGATAGTCAACAGCTCTTGTGTTGTTTCTTATTTCAGTGTTAATAAGTGATCATTCAATCGATTAAATTCTTTTCTGTCTGTAAAACACTTCTTTTAAAATACAAAAAACACCGTGTTGATTATGTCTTCAGTATTTTTTGAAAACGTATTAAATGAATGGCTGAAGTATAGAATGTGTCCTTTTCTCTCTCTCTTTAATGTATTCTTGATTCCTGAGTATTTGTAAATTGATTGTTTTATGTTTTTTTCTAAGATATTTAGAGTAAGAAAGTCAAAATGATTAATAATGAAACAATTGATGACTCTTTTTATATTTCCGTGTATAAAATGGCCATCCTCTTTTAATCATGTTCTGCTGTCAATAGTTCCTAAGAAGCTTTGTTTTCTAGGAACCTTGGACTTCAGGACACCAGAGAAGTTGATTTTCTTCAGCACTGACGCGTGGTACACGTTCTCTGGTTTCTTGCTGGGACTCAGGCAAATTCCTTGCTCCGAAGCTGCTGTAGAAGGAACTGGAAGGGGTAGCGGAGGTGGAGCTTCTTGCGACCGAGAGTTCGAGGCTATGAACTTCGACATGCGCAGTGAACTCTATCCCCTCAACTATCTGCCCAATCTCAACTGCAGGTAAGTTTTTTTATCTTGTTCATTAGAAAATGTCTTATCTAAAACAACTAGGATGCTATACAGAGATGAAATTTTCTCAAATCCAGAAATGAATCTCATTCTCCAAATATTCAGCAATAGTTTCAATGCATTTCTGTCATGTAAATCGAGGAAAGGGAGATTACGAGCAGTTTTCAACACAGTCTTTTGAATGCGATATTGACTACATTGCGATTTAAATGATTAAAAACTCACCAACAAATTCATAAAAGGATATTTTCATGAGATGACAAGACTAAACGTCAATAAAAAATTGAATTTTCTCCAGATTCATTCAAATCATTCATTGAATTCGTTTCCAATTCCGTATCGAATTCAAAAGCTCTTTTCTTTTAAATATCTTTCGTAAGCAGCCATTTATAGAAATAGTAGTTAAGGTCTGCTTGGGCCTAAGAAGTCCCATCAAGCGGAGCCCATCTTCGCTTCTGTAGCTTTTGGACCTGGGGCGCTAATTACTAGTTAATATCCAGTCCGACCCTGAACCTCCAGTTTAATTCCAAAGCGAACTTGGAACTCATTTATTGACCCCGGAGCATGAAAGGTTGAGCTGACCTATGATCAGTTATCCAAGTCGAAGCCACCAGGAATCGAACCTAAGTCGGCTGTGTTAGCAGTCAGATTAGCTAACCAATAAGCAATCGCGATCATATTTACAGAAAGAATGGATCAATTATTTACAGTAAATATTTCAATATCAACCATTTCACCGTCGAAGAAATAATTTCAGGCTACTTTCGCCAACATCATGTGAACTTTCATTCATTTAATAACTAATCAATTTAGTTTTTTCAATAGTTTCAATATAATTACGTTAATTCTGTCCTTCAAATGTTATTCTATCGCTAATTTTTTGTCAATTTGCTTAATTCATATCGAACCACTACTACTACTCTCCTCACACTATACCCCGTTCGAAAAACTTCCGAAAAATCCATATATTGTCAAATAATCAGGGTTAACAAATGTAATGAATAAATATTTTTGAGATTTTATCTTTGTCGTTTTCTTTGCTTAAAACATTAGAAGGAAAGTTCTCTAGAACAAAATTTCTATTTTATCAGATTGACTGTAATTGAATTTTCTCGTTTTTTCTTGCTTGAGTAGTAAATATTGCAGTATCATTTGACACATTGTTCTGACGAATTACCTTATCCAGAATCAGCTTGATATAGTTAAATGTGCCACAGTACACAGAACAAGGAAACATTTTTTATGAGAAAGTTATGTTATCTTCAAATTCTAATGAAAATTATTTCTTTTCAGGTTTTTGATTCGAAAAGTTACCCAAGCCGTGTGTCAACTGAAAATTCGATTCATCCGTTTTGACGTGGAGTCGAGCATTGGTTGCAATCGTGATTATTTGGCCTTGGATGGGGAACGGCTGTGTGGAGCCTTGCCTTTGAATACTACACGTACGTTTTAGAGAAATGTATTATTAAATTATAAACATCGTATAATAATACCGTAATATGCATCGTTTCATAATATTTGACTCAGACAAATGGTCGTAGGAGCACATTGTAAAGTTTTAATTATTATATATATAGTAAAAGAAATAACCAAAATATGTGGATAAATTTATTTCGCGTATTAATTAATTCATGTACATAATGTTGTAATTTGCAACTATTAATATTAATTTGTTTGGTTTTAAGAAGCCGTAAATTGAAGTAAACCGTAATATCGTATGGTTTAATTACTGTCTCGTAGTATCGTAAAGTTTTATTTATAAGTAAAATTAAATTGAAATAGAAATTTATTAATTATTTATTATTTTTATGACTCTACTCCATAGTCACCAACCAGAAGGTTATATTTATTCCGGTGTCTCTTGACCTTTCGAAAATTATCATTGTAGAAAGCATATTTTGAACTCTTTTTTTCCATACTACAGATTACTTCAATGAACGGCTTCCTGAGATCAAATAACTCAACATTAACTGTTGCTATTTACAGGATTGGGTGCACATGGATAAATTAATTTGCAGAATATAAATTTTAACCAGGTATCTCAACTACTTCTTGGTAAGATTCAAAGTTTTACCTTCTCACATTCAGATATTTATTGGGAGAGTTCTATTTACAATCACACACACACATCAGAAGAAATGGCATATACTTTAACCCTAGATAACTGAATATTTGTCTAACATAATTGTTTTCACTCGGTTGCACTTATGTTTCAGAGGATCCGTGAGACAACGTTACGGGGTGCCCGAAATGAAAATGGTAAAGATGATCTCCGAGCTAGAAATAGAAATTTAAAACTTTTTAAAGAATTTAAAAAAATAGAGATAAAAACTTTATACTGGTATTATCAATAGTAGCATTGACCTCTCTATCAATAAAACCATCGAGGAAAGAGCGATTACGCCCGCTGAAAGAATAGATGTGTATTCCTCCCTCACGTAAGCGTTGTCAGTTTTTGAACGAAAGTGCTGTGAAGAATTCAGTGAACTTACAAAAAAGTGCCGCAATGTTGTTGATACCATTTGCTAGAAGGGAGCACGTGAAACGAGTATATTTTTCGTTTTAATGGTTTCGCGTATACTAACATAAAATTAAACATAAAAGAATATAAAAAGCAGCTCCGGAATTGAGATTGTATTTATCCTCATTTGAACCTCATTTTTTATATTTTTGTAATTCGATATAGTCCAAAATCACCAATTAATTGTTCTTTTTTTTCCAATCTTTGAGTTGATTTGTTTACTTAATTCAAAAATAAAGGAACACATTGTAGTGAAATAATAAACAATTAAAATTAATTCAACGTGCATCATTTTTAGAGAAGATTTTAGGATCTGTAATAGATGAAACAAATTAGGGAATTTTTCGTTGAATTATTACTGTCGATAAGACATAGATGCATCATTACACACCGTAAACGAAAGACAGTCAAAACAGTAGGTTTCTTCTGATGAATCTACTCCAAAGAAGGCAAAGATAGTCTCATCGGTCGTATATAAAAAGTAAAGATGATGGGTTTTAGAATGTAAAGAGCATCATTCCCACTGATTTCTTTGGAAAAGGGAAAACGCTGAATAGACAAAACTACGGTGAATTGTTTCATTCCCATGGCTCTCAGGAGCTTATCTTCTTTTAATAGGTATGGGCATCATGACCCCGAAGCCCCCTAGTGATCTTTTTCCTTCCAATGGGGTTTACTGTCTTTGGTAAACACGGGAGACGAGCTCCTGGCATATCTTGGTATCCTTCTCTATTTTCAACCCTTCTCCTTTTCAACCAGTTTCTATTTTTTCCATTTTTCAAAAGTTTAGATCACAGTTACACGTAGTTTGGCGCAGCATGGCCATATCTGGTTCTGGCGCCACTATCACTCACTACCCCATTTTCATTTCCAATTCTTCACACGAGTAGTTTGGAACCCCCCTGGTGTAATTCTGTGCCATCGTCAGACCAATGCGTGCACATTCTTAGAACATAGACATAATAACTGAAAAACAAAACTGGAAAAAAAATTCACAATTTTTTTTATAACAGTCAAGTCTCGTCTGCGGACATCTACGAAGATAATGATCAAGTCTACGCAATGACTCACCCTTCTTGGAAAAGGTTGCGATATTGATCACAGGAGTGATCCATTCCCAAGTGTCTTTGCAAATGTCCGAGAGGCCGTCACGGAAGTGATGTATGGTCCAAACAATCCATCATTATCCATCTTCTTAATGTCATACTTTAAGGTCCTAATCCCATGTCCGAATCTCCTAATCGGATTTATTTCCTCAATCCTCGACGCGATGGACAGAAATTAACGTTGGGTAATGGAGCCCTTCCAATGATAATGTTGTCGTTTGACTTAATCAGGTGGGGTGCAGAACACTGTTATTTGAAGCTACTGGATCGATATCAGACGGCGATTTAGAGAAGAACAGTTATTTTTTTTGAAAGATTGCAGTGCTTGTGAAGGATAAGTATCTACAATTCGTGTTAAGTTATCATGGAATAGTTTTGTGGCAGTGTATTTGTTATTCTTTCCACGACATTAAGCTTCTTTATTTGTTGAAACTACGATAAGTGAGTGAATTTATTGCATTGAATTATCATAACTGTATAATCTTCATAATCAATAACGAATGGTTGCAAATTTACCGACTTTTTCTGTCATCAGTAATTCGATAAATTCTTCTAGCAATAACAGTGTACGGCTAAATTAATAGGAGTTCTTTAATAAATATAAATAAAATAAATATTCATAATATAAATATTCACAATTTATTTTATTTCATATTTATATATTGAGATAAAAGTAGTTAAAGAAATTATATCCTGAACTTAAGTACAGCAGTTTTTTAACAAATTATAAGTAATACGTGAATAATTTATCATAATAAAAACAATTGTTTATTATATAATTTGAATATATGATCAATTTGTCAATATTTATTAAAGTATTAAACATAACTGATCGACACTTGAACTTGATCGACAATGTAATCTATTTTTGGTAAAAAATAAATTATATTTACTAATAAAAAAACAGTAATAACAACAATAACATTTATATATATATATATAGATGTGTGTGTGTGCGTGTGTAGGATATAACAATTAAATTATTATTAAAAATACATAATAATTAAGAGAAAAAATGTAATTCAAAAATCAACAAAGGAAGAAAACATTTATAGAAATAGATACAATAACTGAATAAAAATTGAACTAAATTGAATATCCAACTAAACAAATATGCACATTCAGGACAGGGGAGTGAATTGTGAGGTTAAATAAGTTCTATGGTAGCAACCATTCTCCAGCGCATCTTTTGGGGCAAAAATGAGATAACTCCAGAATGCAAATTGTAATGAATTAAGAAAAAAAAAAAAAAAAAAA
>BMAW01002059.1:0-11249 GCA_019974015.1 Nephila pilipes | reverse complement strand
CCCCCCTCCTAACATCCACACCACGCCAACGGGAGGACTTTGGGCCCCGAACAGATTTAACGTGCATCAGCCCCGGCTACACGGCGGGTCTTTGGCGGCCAAGGCTCGAACCCGAGACTGAATGAAAACCGCCGGCCACTAGTCCACGACCTTGACCACTAGGCTACCGCGGCCCCTTGTACATGCAGGGATTGATATTTATTCTTTTGAGTTAGAAGTTCAAAGTAATGAAAGAAGAAATATAATTTGTTTAGGGAAGTGATCCGTACTTAATTTTTAATAAAAAAAAAAAAGTTTATTTATCTCGCGCAATAAACTCAAATGTTTCGAAACAGTAAAAGAAAAGATTTTGTATCTGCAGTTTAATTTTTTTCTGTCTTGCATCTTTTATTTTAGAATCAGATATAGTAAATACGTTGAGAGTTAATTCGAATTAGATTTCGGAGATTAAGATTAATTTTATCGTCCTTCAATAATTTGTAATTTATCTCTGATTTTAATATCCATAAATAATTTCTGTTTTCTTTCCAATTTTAATATCAATGATTAATTATCTGTTACTCATTTGCGTATTTGTTAATGTATTTTTATAAATTTTTTAATATATATTTTTTTCTGTTACGTCACAATTATGTTTTTAAAAATCAAGATACTGAAGAATAAATGTTCAGAAGTAAAGGAATGTGATATATTAATAAATTAAGAATATTTAATCAAGTCGAGTTTAATTGAGTTTTGTGTCATTTTTGCATTAAGATTATGTTTAATCTCAGAGTTTCAGAATAATGAAAAATGTTGTAAAATAAATCATTTCATTGTTTTTTACCAATAAAGAATTTCAAATATATATTATTCCACATGCTCAAAAAAAATTTAATTTAATTTTTCTATTTAATAAGAAACAAAAAATCTTTTAATTACACATTTTGAATTAAGCTTTGAATTTTAAAATTAAAATGCACGCATAACATATTTTTCCTGTTAAAAGCTTGCACATTAATTATATTACAACTTTCAACAAATGCAATTTTTTAATGCTTGTATATTAAACTTGCAACAAATGCAAGTTTAAATAAATTAATTATGATTTTTTTGGTTCATGTTTCCTTACATAAAATGCTTTTCATATTCTTTTTTATTCACAAACATTTAGTTCACCTAATATATATTATTAGCAATTTAGAGCAATAAAAATTAACATTATTGGTACAAATCATCAATATTTTCAGTAAATCGAGTGACAAATTTTTTATCTCCTTTATATTTGTTTGAATCAATGCAGAAATTTTAAGAAATAAAATTTGATGAAAATTATTCATAAAATATTTTATTTCATATTCAGAATATAATGCGTGTTTAATACAATATTTGTGAATTATTTGTAAGAAGTACACACACACGCATATATATATATATATATATATATATATATATATATATATATATATATATATATATATACAGCTCATAAAAGGTCCAAATAAATGCGTTTGCAAATCACAAGCAAAAGTGTAATAAACATTTCAGGAATAAATATACATAAATGTATAACCCAAGTCTTTATCTCTTCCTCGCCATCCACAAAACAGACTGCGTTTTGGGGGAAGAAAGAGCTAAATTGAACAAAATAAAAAGAATGAAGAAGAGTACTTTAAGTGTGGAGACGATTCAAGCTAGAGCCTTGGATTCTCCAGTCTTACCTAGTTAGATTTGGCCGGATGCCCGTTCGTGGTCGATGGAGCTGCATGTAAAGAAACATGAAGAAAAAGTAAAGACCACTGTATTGTGTATTTCTTGATACAAAACCACTGTTTCAGTTTTCATAAGTTTTTCTACAAATTGGATGAATATTTTAGTTAGGATTGGCATGAATGTCTTTCAAGAAAAAATCGTTTTCGAAATGAAGAATTGTGCGTGTAGTCTGAAATGCATTTATTCTCCTATTTCATTAATTCGATGAATTATATGAATGCGAATGGTAAATAGCTTATATACTTGTACATTAAATCTCAAACAATTGCAATAAATAATGGTATAAGTAGTAAATTATTTATCAATTAAGTATCAATCTTTAATTCTAATTTCGGATGGTCTTGCTTCATTTATATGGGGACTGAAGAAACTTTTTATCTGTGATTTTAAATACGATTTTCATTTATTTACAGTTTTTAAAGTTTAGGGGAAAAAACTTCTTCAATTAATTCTCAAATTATAATTTACTCATTGGTAGTTCCTGTAAGTCCTTTTAAAATGTAGAGTTAAAAAGTTATTTCAAAAATTTTCTTCGATGGAAATATATGATAATAAAATAAAATGCAAAAATCGATTAAAAAGAAATTAAATTTATATTTTAGAGCATTTTTTTGCGTGAATTGTTTCGATAAATCTGTATTTAAACTGTTATATTAGTAGTCGCATACCTGGGAAGAAGCAGGAAACAACTCATTTCATATGCCGGAGAAATTCGAAAGAATTTGGACAAATCATATTTTTTTGGCATCCAAAGATATAAAATAGAATTCATACGAATAATTTTAAAATATCTCAAATGCTACTCAAAATAATTATTTTAATAAAAGTGTATATTGCTTAAAGCTCACTTATTTAATTTTACTGGTCAAATAACTTTATAATTTAACGTTTAAGCGATTTCTCAAGTTTTGTTTATCTTACTGAATGCTGATACAATTACAATACATCTACAAAAAAGATCTGAAATAGGCATGCTACACATGCCCCGGGAGGACTTGGGATCTCGACCCGATTTAACGTGCATCGTGGATGGTCTTTAGTGGCATCAAGGCTTTAACTTGACGAAAACAATGCTGGCCGAGTGTCTGCGACCATGACCTCTAGGCTACCACGATAACAATAATTTTGAGAGAAATTGAGCAAAACATTTTATTCAGTACCAGATTTTCCACGGAGTAACGGATATGTTGATTATAATGTGCAAACTGTTCAGAAATGCTTAAAATCCACGATCAGAGAACCAAAAACATAGCATTACAAACTAAATAATATTTTGTTTCGTTTTAGAAGAGACCCTCATTCAGTGATGAGAAACCTCCAGGAAAATTTTAAGAAACTTAAAATCTCGTTTGGATCAAATACTTCCTGATTATAGCTCCAGAATGAAACGATATCAAGGTGATGCGAGTAGGTGGAATTTCTGAATGAGTGAATCTTTTTTCGGGGGATTCAACTTTATTTAGAAATTATATCATGGAGAAGTGGGGAAATTGTGGATAGGTTGAGAAGTGTGCTTTATCTCATAAGAGCTACTAATGATGGTTTGGATCATGCACGTCATTAAACCAACTGCTAAGATATGAATCTAATTCGATTCCCTTACCATTGCCAGTGAAGGAGAACGACATCCGCGTGTTTATTATCCAAAAACAGTACTCAATTACGCGTTCACCAAAGCCTTTTCCAAAACCAGATGCTACAGAGAGAATCTCAAAATATTTGACTGTGTCACTAGCCAGCAGCAGAAGACGTCGATTTGATAGAAAGAATAGAAAGGAATCGTATTAAATGACGAAAGGGAAGAACTTCACATCTTTAAAGTTAATTTTTTTAGAGGCAAATATAAATGCCTTAGCTTAACATTATGCTTCAGGGTGTTAACTCAAAAAATAATTATATTTATTTTCTTGTTTCTGATTTGTACGTTACTTATGTCAATGTTTTAAAAAATTAATCTGAACCAATATTTGACCCTGTGCATATCGATCTGAAATCATATTTGACGAATCATCTTTAGATTTCTACCACACACACAACGCAGTCCATCCCTTCTCAAAGCCATTCTTCTTTAGTATTCTAACAGTAATTTTACTTACCCCCAAAATATCCGAAAATACCCTTTTTAATACGAATACGCAAGCACTTAAGTTGAATTTTTTATTCCATTTTACTTGAGCATTTCTGAACATGTCCAAATAATATTCAAATTGCAAAAAATAATATGGATTTAAATTAAAAACTGGTTCACTTAAAAGATCGCTAAACTTTGTTATTTTTTAAATGCCTGGTATTACACATCACAGATCTTTATTTACTTCGAACAAAAAAAAAGTATGGGAAAGAAACTAATTCCTTTTATGAAAATTTATATTACTAATTCCCTTCAACAAAAACACGTAGTGTCAATTTATGAGGATCGTTCAATAAGTCATTAGAAATTCCAAGGGATGGTGCTCGTGGCGTCGAAAATGGTCTGTCTTTAGTTAACATTCTGATCTTTCATCATGACGTCTTTCGCACCTCAAACATTCTTCGTCATAACTTTTCCGGTCAATGAGATCATCTTCGCCTGTTTTGGAAAAGGTTCGTTGGAAGAAACCCATCATTTTCATTGTTGCTTGATTTCTGGTTCATAATGAAGAATCCAAATCTCACCGATGGTGGCACCTTGACGCGATGGCGATCAAATTTTGATAGCAAATAATTAACAAATCAAAACTAACTTATGAATCCTCGTTAGAATTGTTTCGGCTCCATTTAACAGATGACAGCCCCCAATGGTAACAACAATTTATCTTAATGATGTAATCTCTCTTCAAATACTAGTACTTTTTGAACCACCCTTGTACATAAAAAAAATGTTTTAACCATCTTTTAATAAAAATTGACATAAAATGCTTTTGTTTGCTTCATCAAGAACCAAAGCGTAATTTACAATGGCTTTCTCTCTCTCTCTAAATCTTTCATCGCCTTTGTGTCAAACAGAGGAGCATGATTTTGTTAAATCAAATCTGTCTGTGACTATTCTGAAGTTAAGACATTGAAACGAAGCAGATTCTTACCAACAGATGATAGAATTAGAGCGCACGAAAGGATTACCAATAAAAATGATTCTAGTCCTCCCTCATAAAAGGAAGTGATGCGTTATTGTCCGATCATTCACCGAAATGGGTGCAATTCGTATTATCCTTAAGTCTTTGATCCGTCGAATTCAGCGATTACATCTCTCCAGGAATTAAATCGTAATCTTCAGCATCTACATCTCTCTTTGAATCGGAAAACAGATTTGCATTAAGCTGTTTATTTGTGGGAAAGATCCGGTTTGCCTAACTGTGTAAAACAGCATGTCCAAACTCAAAATCCATATATTTGTCGATATTGGCGGAAGCAGGACGGAGCCGTATCGATGCTCGGCTCTTTATAATCGATATTGGCGACTAAACACCCATTAATCACGGTACGTTCGGGAATTGCAGTCCTCCTCTCGTTCGTTGAATAATTCATGGAAGGGGTAAGAGGTGAACCGCGCTTTAGCAATACTTCGAGTAGTTGACTTGGTATTATAAAGTTTTTTACGTCCCTCGATCTATTTATACAGATTTTTCAGGAAATGATCAATCTTGATAAATGCGAATTTTGAATCGAGGAAATCCTACAAACGTTAGTAAATGACAGTATCGGAACAGACACACAGGTATACATCATTTTTCAAAAAATTCTTCTTTGAGGTATAAAAAAAATTATTTAAAAAAAAACTACAATTAAGCTATGAGTAAATTTGTATTAATTATAATACCAAGTTTATGCATCTGATGCATTAAAAAGTCAGGTATAGGAGTTTTTTAGATATTTTAATAATAACTTTTACTTGTGAAAATGATATAGTGATTATTCAGACATGGCGATGGGTGAAACTTCTGGGTGCTTCACCAAATTATATTATTTTACTCTACAGAATTATAAGTAAGAAGGAAAAAAGATGCATAGAGATAGTGATGTCTATGACGTGATACAGACCCAAATAACTCTTTAAAACAGAAACTAGGATAAAATAAAATTACGTGTTTTCCTAATTTGAATGAGTATTTTTAATTTGTGCAATCAAGAAATTATTCGAAGAAAAGTGGTATTACTCAGTATCTTTATCTATTTTTAATTTTTTAAACGAAAAATTTCACTGTAAATTCACCGGTAAAACTTTTTAAAAATTAATTATAAAATAATTTTCTCATATAATCGCGTTGTTTTGGTTTATTCTTCGCAATCACAACAACACGGCTGGCAAGATTAAAAAAAATTACCTGACTTAAATATTTTAATTTGAATAACAATTTTGGGGATATGCATTCAACCATTTGCATTCCCTATACAATATTTTCTATGTACAAGTTTTATAATAATGTCTTAAGGAATAGTGAGACAATAATATTTGGCACATATAGGATTATAATGTCAGATTATGTATATGTTTGATTAATATTTATTTTACTCTGAGTAGCAAAATCCACTAGAAGAAATCCTAGAATAAATAATTCCTTTTTTTTATTCAGCTAATTTACAAAAAGGATTCAGCTTTAAAGTTACTATAAAAGTAAGCCTCGACTTGAGGAAATAAAATACTATTTAGTTTATCAGAAAAAGGAAAGAAATGAAAGTTGTTACTACATTAAGGCACGAATTTTAATATTTATTCCTGGATAATAATCCAAACATCGCAAATTAAATTTATATCTGCTACTGTAAGAGGAAGTGCAAATGCATTGAAGCTTATACCTGTCATGATATAAGCTTCAATGGCAATTCGACACGAATTCACAATATTTTTTTAATACCATGATTAAAATTTTTATTGTATTACATGCTACTTGAATTAAAATACTTAAATTTTAAAAAATTAATTAAATCATAACTTTTTAACATTTAATTTTTTAAAGAAAAAGTAAATATTTTCAAATCATTCAGTCGTTCTTTTAATTATTAATACTTTTATTCCATTATTATTTACACGACTATCAGAATGGTCAATATAACTGTACATGAAATATTTCTTAGTGTCAATACTCAAATTTCCGTAAACTTTTATTGTGAATTTCTCAAAAATATCATTAAAAATGTACAATCTGTTCATTGCAATTTTGTGTTTAAAATTTTCAGTTTTAGATGTAAAAAATTTTGAGTCTATAAGTGTGTGTGTACATTTTTATTGAGCTGATTGCTTTTTTTTTAAAGTTATGTGCATAATGTAATTTTTTTTGTTTCAAATAAATTGAGGAAATGTAATTAAATATAAGAAAATAAAAATATTGATTTACAAAGACATTTCTGTTTTAAGTACCAAAAATGTTACTTTTTTACAATTTGGAAAGATCTTAAGATTCGTTTAGAATGATATATTTCAGTCATTGTGATAAAATATCTAATGAATGATAATAAATTAATCTAAGAGGACTTAAACTTGTGTTGCTTTTCAATTACCAGTAATATGTCTATTTAAAGATGACGTTATTTTAATTTACGCGTAGGAAAAGGAAATATTATGTTATAAGAGAAAAGAATAAAAGCGGTGAAGAATTAAAATATTTTAAGAAAACTTTTAGAGTTCTTTTTTTCAAAAATTATTGGATGGAATTAAAATATTCAGAATACTTCATCATAATAAATCACTGGTACAGGGAAATTTATAAGTATTTATAATAACTACTATGATAATTGTATATGCGAGAAATACCTATTAGCAAGTTTTCCACATTCTTCTATAAAATAAGATTAATTTATACAATAAGATTTATGACTTCATTAAGCATAGTATTAAGATTTATTTACAGTCGAGACTACGCAGCTGCTTATTTGGAATTATTATTAATAATAATTGATCGATTGAGTACATTAGTTTCTAGAGTTAGAGCTGTTAAAACGATGTAATATTCCATAGCTCAAAAGAAATGCGATGAACAATTAATGTGTTTTGAGATTTTTAAGAATTAATGACTTGTCCTCACATAATTTGGTCTTTTTTATCCTTAATCTATCAGGGAGTTCAGTAAGAACTGGAAGGTAGAAATGTTGGTTAATAGTTTGGACATCAAGAACCTAATGAAGGTACACAATCCCATGAATATTAAAAAAAAAACCAATCATCATTACTTTGAATTTTTATTTGCTCATATGAGCTTTTTTGGCTCACGGTGAAGATGGGCTCTTTCAGTGCATGGATTGGAGCTTCGTTTCGGGATCATAAGTAAAAACCCTTAAGTTTTAATAATGGTAATGTCTTCCTAATAAGGGTACTAAAACAAATATTTCATTTAATCCTCAGACTCCTTAAACCATTTATAATAGTGTATTACAATTTATAATCCAAAATATCAGGGATTCCATATTATGGATTATTGAATGCTACAATAGCCAAACGTGGGTGCGCCTGAAACAATAGACAGCCATGAAGGAAGATTGTCTGCACTATTGGATGAATGTGATCCTGAAAAGCTTTCAAATATGTATGGGTTATTGATCGATCCTTCAGAATGTCTTTCAGAGTCTTAAAGGATGCCAAGAAATAATTAACACCCATCACCATCTAGGATCCGATTCCATACCTTACAGTTGTATTCAATCACTCAGAATTTATTGCTTTAACGGGACGTCGCCAAACACAAGCTCATCCAGAAATATATCGAGAGACGATTCATCAGCCAACGTTACATCTTTTCTATCATTATGGTTCCTTTTTTGAAGCATACTGAACTACGGTATGTATTTCTGGCAATGATCTCAGTAATGAGGGGTGTACGTATGAGGGGATATAAAATATGATCTGTCGTAAACGCTAAACAAATTGATCTACTAGAAATGAAGTGGCCGCGGTAACCTAATGGTTATGGTCTCTGACTCATGGATGAAATTGTTTTCATCCAGTCATAGGTTTGAGCCCTGATGCCACTGTGACCTGCAGTACAGCGGGATTGAGACACATTAAATTTGTCGAGTTCCCAAAATCCCCCAATGGCGTGGTGTTTAGGTTTGAAGAAGGGGTCTCAACTCAGGTGTCGTCTTAATCATTCTGGGGTCAAAATTGCGAGGTTTATCGCAAAAAACTCTCTTGTTGCTTCTCAGTGCGACGTTAATAATGATCATAATCACATAACTTGAAACAAAATATTCTCGACGGATATTTAAATTTACTTTTATTTTCATATATGTGGATTTACGGTTTTCGTGAATTATGTCTGTCATTGCTCGATGATCCTTGTCTGACAAGTTTCCTTTTCGTCTGTAATTTCTACTACGAGTAGTAATGTTTGTTCTTTTTGATACCTGGCCATTATTTTGGACATTGTTCCCTTTGCCACACCCACTTTGTCATTTCGGTTGCCTTAGATATCGCAAATCCTAGTAAACGAGTACTATTCATTCTGCTTCTCCTGACATTGTTGAGCTGAGAATCGTTACACAACTGGAGTTTTATCTCTGTAGCTGTATTACTGATAACAGATAATTGTGACTTCCTACCCTCTTCGTATACGTAGAGAACTCGTAACTTATATTGTACTAAAAACTTGCATCACAGCTTTCTTTGTGCTTTTCCTTCAGTAGATGTTTCTTTACTTTGACTACCCTCTGTAAAAAGTAAGCAAAAAATTAAAAACTAAAAAGTAAAAATTGTCATTACATAAAATCATAAATGTTTAGTAATTTTAGAGTGTTAGACAATATAAATAATCAAATTTATTTAACAATAATAAAACGAAGCAAAAACTGCTTGAAAACAGTATGAAGTATTAAGTTTATAATGAATTTTAATGAGTTAAAATTGAATACAATATTTATGAAATTTTGAGTAGGAATATTACTTTATCTAACTGTTAGTATTAAGAGGAATTACACACAATGATATGCTTATTGAATTGAAAAGAGTAAAATGTATTACTCTGCCAAAAAATATATAAAAGAAGATTACACTGAGGCTGCATGTGAAACCAACACTTAAACTAGCCATCGTACCATCTGCTTTGTTTATCAAGCATTGCTATCATTTTAATCAAAAATATTTTATAAACTCTGTTGTTCTCTTTGTTCTAATTTCAAACCTTAGATTCTATGGTATAATATAAATTATCTACAACTCCATGCATAAACATTGTACCTAAAATACTCTTTTCTTTTTCAAAGATGAAATTGCATCTGGGAATAATATTAACATCCAGAAAATTTAATAAACTTACGGGGAAACTAGCATTTACAGGCTTTGAATGAAAGCTTTAATATAAAATATGCTACAAAAATCGTGATATTTAATATAGTTAAAAGAATATTAAGATTGTTCATTACCCTTATTAGAATTCGGAAAATGGTATTAAATTGGTGATGAATGTTCTTAGAATAATAAATTGAAAGCTGATTAACAAAAGTATTAACTTTGATCAGCATTTTGGATTCTTGTTTACTAAAAATTAATATAACATAATATTAGCTTGGTTAAATATGTTTTCAATTGTCCATCAGTTTTAATGAAATCTTTTATCAAAACTTAAGAGAAGATAGTTGTCTTTAAACTAAAATTAATTTTATTAATAGGCCTTATTTAACTTTAGTAATTATTTTCAACCTGCCATCGTACGTGTATTTGGATCATTTTCTGCAAGAATTGTACCATATAATTGAAGAAATTAGAATGTTTACAAATGTTTTAAAAAGAGAATCAACAAAAATCTTAAATATTGATACAAATGCTTGCAAAATTAAAATCTTTTAATGTACAACAATGCAATTCTTAAGTTTTATATACTGAATATTTACACACGGCGATGTTTATTTATTTATTTTCAGTGAAAACGTTGCTCGGAATCTTATTAAAATTTGGTTTATTAACTGAAATAATTTTCTATTAATTTTCTTAACCAATGTTTGAAACTTTAAGTACGTTTCCTTTCATTTCTGAAAATTTTCCAAATTGTACTTAGTAAATTACAAATTGCACAATTGTGTAAAATAGTTTAGATGTTTTCATCTAGATGGCAGAGCGCTATACTACTATGTGGCTCGTTGATTTAATTTTGTTCTTTTTTTTTTTTTTTTTTTTTTAAGAAATCGTATTCATTTCAGTATGAAAAACAATTCTATTCGAAATTATATAGCTCCTTAATATGTATGTATGTATGTATGCATGCTTGTATGTATGTATGTATGCATGCTTGTATGTATGTATGCATGCTTGTATGTATGTATGTATGCATGCTTGTATGTATGTATGCATGCTTGTATGTATGTATGTATAAACATATTTAATAGGTTTTAGAAGTCCACAATTCATTTGAATTTTATTTACTGATTAAACATTCATAATGTTTAGAGAATTGTAAAATAAGCTTATTTGATTAAAAAAAAAAAGTACAATGCTTCGTGGAAGGGAAAAGATAATTTTTCAGAAACATTATAAGTTTTTTCATGTTTAAAATAATATCTTTACATTATTTTTTTCCTGAAAACCTATAATTTTC
>BMAW01002049.1:0-40037 GCA_019974015.1 Nephila pilipes | reverse complement strand
AATAGGCATATAACACATCAATCAATAACTCCCGAGACTAACCCAGAGATGGCGCTCGTAGTAAACCAGTAACCAGGTCTTTCTAGAGTACTAACCTTTGCTTGAAACGTGTCAAAATTTTAAGTCGATCGGACCAGAAACAGCTGAGTTATCGAGGTTGGAGTAAAGTCGTTTTGTAGTTTGTTTAAAAAATGGAAAAAACCGAGTTTCGTGTTCTGATAAAACATTGTTTTTTAATGGGTAAAAACACCGTGCAAGCGAAACAATGGATTGAAAAATGTTACCCGGACTTTTGTCCATCAAAAGCAACGATTTGTCGGTGGTTTGCCGAGTTTAAACGTGGTCGTACCGACACAAATGACGCGGAACGCTCGGGTAGACCTGTGGAAGCCGTTACACCGGAAAATGTGAGTGAAGTGACAAAAATTATAATGAAAGATCGTAAAGTGAAGCTCCGTGAGATTGCTGAGATGACACAGATATCATATGGAAGTGTATTTACCGAAAAAGGTTTTTTGAAGTGAAGTGAAAAAGGTCTTTTCCAAGTGGGTGCCGCGATTGCTTTCGATGGAACAAAAACAGCAACGAGTCGATGATTCAGAAAGCTGTTTATCGCTATTTACTCGCAACAAAAAAAGATTTCTTGCGAAAAAAAAAAAAAAAGATTTGGAAAAGCGTTGGAACGATTTTATCACCCTAAAAGGTGATTACCAAAAGGTGTTATGTTGATGAATAAAAAAAAATTTGCAAAAAAAATGTTGTTTTCAATGTTAGTCTCGGGAGTTATTGATTGATGTGTTAGAGTATTCATGAAAAGAACAGAGAAAGATTAGACATTATGAAATATATCAATGGAAATGACTGATATGCTGACACAACATCATCAAAACTTATTTATCTTAGACCATCTCTAAAGCAATGTCAGATTTGTTTCTGTATATCAGCCATTAATTTAACAAAATTGGAGAATACAATCGAGTGTTGCTCACAATATCACTATATAAGCCCTTATAAGTTACTGATGCATCTGGTTTCATACGAGTTTGATCTTAGTCCTTAAATTTGAAAAATACATGATTAACAGAGCATCTCATCAAGCTTCACAATTTGTAATTGGTGTCTTCATCAAGACCCCTATTACCTGTAATAAGCTTAAATATATAAGTCCCGATGTTTGCTCAGTTTTCCAATCTGTGCTTATTGTCACTAAACTAACTGCCACCTTTTGAACTTCAGTCAAAATTCATTGACGACACATGAGCTAGTACGTCCCTCTCTAAACTTCCACCTTATGCCACAGAGGACTTAGGACCAAATGCTACTCTCATCTTCCTTGAAACCTATTCAAAAATAAAATTTCAAATCATCAATTATGGAAGAGCCCTCCAATTCAACAAGGTAAGTTTCTGGCAGTGCCCTTCTCATTTAGGAAGATAGAGGCATCCCAAACACTATTTGTAAACTTGTTAATTAGAAGTCTTATTTTTGGCAAGGGGCAAATTCCTTTTATCATGAATTACTTGTGTAGCTCTCAGGTAGTAAAAACTTAAATTTACTTTTTTTGTACAGTGCAACAAATAAAACATAGCAACTAAAACTATTTTGCAATATAATATTCTAATTCTTATATTTAATAATACATCAATATGAAATTTAATACAAGGAAAATTTAAAATATTCTAACAATTAAAAGATGTTCATCCTCAAAAAATAATTCGAAAGAGAAAAATAGGCAAAGCTGAGACATTTGTTTATATTCATCAAAAATTCATTGTTCAAATTCTACAGTATTATTTCTGTGAAAAAAAATAATGCCAACTACGCTACTCAGAGCGTCAATCATATCATACTAGAAAAGTTAAGTGTTCCTTTTAATAGTACAATAAATATTCTTGCTAGTTTTCCTGGATCTCAGTTAAGATTTTCAATTTGAATTTTCCATTTACATCATATTTTTTCTAGTTTCACAGGAAAATTTGAAGTTAAATGGGTGCATAATGAGTATATCTTTTGGCAATGATTTGTAAATTAAAAATTATTAAATTGTTAATTTTTTAAAAAAAAAAAAAAATTTAAATTTAAAAAAAAAAAAAAAAAAAAAGAATTTTAGAAACACTGAAACTTTTGTAACCAACACACACTTTAAATAATTTAACAATAAAACTTAATACCAAGACTCTGAGAAATGTTTAATTATTAAAACATTTTACAAAAGTGATTGTACAATTACATTTGTAGAGACAAATACAACCATTATAACTGTCACTAAATGAAATGGAATGCATTCATCAACAAATACTTAATAAGGCACTTTTTGACAAAAAAGGATTTATATTCTCAGTCACTATATACATATCTTGCAAAAAACAAGAAAAAATCTATCAAAAATAAGTATACATAAACACGTCAGTTAATAATACAAAATAATAGATGTAAAGACTAATATTAAGGTTTTGTACCAAGCTCTCTGTCTGTATAACACACTTTAAAAGAAATTCAATAGGTCGTCAAGAAGTATGTGTGTGTGTGTATATATATATATATATATATATATATATATATATATAAAATTTCACTTTAATTTGAACAAAATACAAATACAAAAATACTCTTCACTATTTGTAATAATAAATCACTGCAAAATCACAAAATTCTGTATATTCAAATAGATAAGAATATTTTCAAAATAGTTTTCCTTTTTCCAGAAATCTACTTTCTTTTAAAGATGCTGCAATTCTATGAAAATATGCATTCTAATTTTTTTCAATCTGTATTAACAATTTAGTACATACAAGAACAAAAGGAATTCTGTTATTAATTTTTGTATACCATTATACCAAATCTTCTCACAATTTGCTACCTATTCAGAAGCATATTTATGAATTCATTCAGAGCAAGAGTCAACTAATCACACTGCTTTAAGACTTGCATGTTGTCACAGATATTGAAAAAAAAAAACTATATTATCAAAGTTTAATTAAAAAAATTCAAATAATTCTAATTACATAACGGTTATTTTGAACATTTTCTATAATTGTATATCCATGTAATTGTTTTACAATATGAATTTAATTGATTATATACTGAAGAGTCAAATTACCAATGTATCAACTTGGAATTATACTTTAAGCTAAAAATTAATTATAAACACAGAAACTTTATTAGAATATGCAAACTGATTGCAAGCACTGATTAAAACCCCAATGGTTTCAACTTTTTCCCATTATTTAATAAAGGTATACTTATAATAATTTTTCACAATTATAATTTTCTTGAGTATAAAAAAAACATGACTCATATATAACTCTTAGATCATTGAAGTCACATTAAGCTCTATCATTATAAATGTTCGGTAATCCCTGCTCTACAGCCTTATAATGAATACAAATGATTGATACTGCAATCATCAAGAATAACTGTGTTCCACGAAAAGTTTGTTCTATTATGTATATAAATGAGCTGGACTCACTACAAGGAGTTTTGTTCAAGTGGATGCAAATTAGTGAAACTTAAAAAAGTTTTTTTTTCCTTTAATGAGCATGCTTGAATTGACTAAGCTAAGCCATTAATTTCCAAAGTTTGGTGAAACAAACCAAAAAGAACAACATCTAGTACAGAGGGGAAAAAAAGTACTCCAAGTAGCAACTATTACATTGGGAGACAGCTAATAACAAAAGAGTACACAGAGCTCTCTTAGAGCTACAAAAATTCATAACAGAAGGAAAAAAAATAATGCTTAAGAAGTTATTTCAGAAATCAGATGCTTTATAAAATAAGAAACAAATATTGACTGATGTAAACAAAAAAAATTTAACTATACACCCAAATTATTTCACAATTTAATCAAGCTACTGATTTATTTAATTTTCCTGAATAAAAATAATTCAAGAATGCTTATTCTGAACCAAAACAGTTCAAGTAATTTAAAAGTATGGGGGGGGGGGAAATATCTGTAAATCCAAGTTTCTAAAAATTAAAAAGTACAATATTTTTTCCCCATAGAAAAGCAAAAAAAAAAGTGTAAAAAATGCAACTTATATAATTTAAAAATACTTTTGATAAATGACTAATTTAAGACTATACAAAATAATCAATTTAAACTAAGTATTATATATTTGATCACATAATTCATTAACTTAATCCTCCATTTACATATTTTTTGTGCTTATTTTCTTCATAAATATAACACTAAGTTACTATGAAATAGTTGAATTCCTTTTCACATGAAAATTATCAATATTTTAATAATAACATACTAATTTTTAAAATACATTCTTTAATTAATAAGAGAAACAAAACTTATCACAACTATAAACCTATTTAATGCTAGAATTTGTCATTTATGTGTTTGCATGTACAACCGATGATGAGATACATAGCATAAAAATTGGTTGGTTCAAGAATGAGTGGTATACTAATATATATATATATTGGATTTTATTTTTTAATATTAAGTGAAGATAGCCTTAAGTGTAAAATGACAGCACCTTTAATACAAAGAACTCTCTTCTGAGGAAAATATCAAAAAATTATTTTAAATAATTTACTATTTTTACTGTTTGAAATACAGATATCATGCAATAGTGCACATTTATGATAATGCACTTAATGCACAAAAACATTTCAAGCATATTTTGAAATGATTATGTGATACAGTTATTTGATTATGAAAAATTTAATAATATACACAATTTTAATTTTAACTAAAATTCCAAACATTTTGAAAATAAGATGTAATGTATTCAGGATACAAAAATAATTTGCAAAAAAAGTTTCCTAACATAAAATAAATTTATAAATTTCACTTAAAATATGGAATGCATTTTCAGAAAAAAGTAGGCTAAAAACAAGTTTTTTAACAAATAGTATTAACAAATATAAACTTTAAAAATAAAAGTTGGAGAGGAAAACACAATGTAAATATATTTATTTAGAATAATAAAACTAGAAACACTTGATTTGGTAATACTTTCAATTTCTTTCATGTTTTCATATTTCATGAAAATCATACCTCTAAATGAAAATTTAAAATTCTGTTAATAAATCTAGTATTAGAACCTATCCGATGTATAATACTGTAGTTAATGATCAATTTTACATTATTTTGGATACTTAGTATGAATTTTAAAAAAAAAGCATTAAAATGCTCACTTAACATTTGAAAGACTAGTTTTATATCATTAACACATTTACCACACCACTTTAAATCAATAATGGAATGCTATATTATCTAATAAATAATATAAATATGATAACAAAAATAAATAAAACATATTTGTGGAATATCAGTTATAAACAAGAAATTCCTATACATTTTTAAACATAAACAAAAAAAAACTCATTAATAATTAAGGAAAACTTAAAACTTCAATAATTATCAATGAATCTGCATTGTGTAAATGAGATTTTCTTTAATTAGACAAAATGTTTCAAAAAATAAAATTAAATGGCTATTGCTTGATTTCAAATATTTGACAAAATAAGGAAAAAATGTATACAAATTATTCATATTCAACATAAATAATATAGTTAGTGATGAACAAATGAATACAAGTTCAAAATTATATAGCCATTGATAAAATGTTATATTTGTACAGTTGAAGACAGTTTTATTATATACATCCATTTTTTTACTTAAAATAGGAACAATAAAAATATATAAAGGTTTAGATCTGAAATATTGTTAGAGAAAGAAAAAAAAAAAACTTTGATATATTTGGCACAGAATAGCTGCAAAGTATTACAACTAAACATTAAGAAAATAAAAAAAAAAATGAGGTATGAGAAGTTCTATAACAAACTCTTGAGCCATATTTATATCACAGATTGTTTAAGTTCTTTGTGTTTAAAAATCGAATCAATTATTAAAAACTTATGTAATAGCAATACACTTTGTAGAAACTGGAGTAGAATTTCCATTGATCTCAGAACAATGAGACTCACTTGTTGATAAATCAGTATCAAGTGCACTGAAAAATAATCAATATATAAGTTAATGAAACATACCAAATGGATTAAAACACAAATAATCAGCTATTTTATTTAAAACATATTTAAAATCAAAGGGATAGTTTTAATGCATAACCCATCTAATTTACTCTAAGAATCCACAATTGATGACCAACCAGATTGATACTTCTAAAGGATATTAAGATTATTTCTTAAAAAAGTCAAATCTTAATATTAATTTTTTCTTCTTAATTTTACACTTTTACAACAAAATTAATCTTTTTGAGACTTTTACACTTATTTTAAACTTTCATATTCAGATTTTAACCGAGTCTAATATAAATTATAATTTTACTGCAATGAAATAGCATAAGCTGCTTATATAATTTTAAAGATATGTCACAGTCAATAAGCTTTAAAATATGTAGATACCTCATTATGCAAAACTACAGCAATTTTGTTGAAAGTAAGTATAATTTAAAAAAAAAATACATCTAATTTCATGAAAGAAACCATTCTTTTATAAAAACTACATTTGCTCATAGCTCTCTAGGGTTTTTTTTTTTTTTTTTTTTTTTATTTTACCCTATGTATATTCATGGAGTAAACTTAATTTCTATGAACAAGTGCATGAAAGTACAAGTTTCAGGCTCAAGTGCCAAATTTGGTTTGCTGTGCCAAACAATGTGTATCATGACCTAGACATTAAAAAAAAGTGAAAAAATATCATTCAGAAGGATTTAAAACAGAAAAGGACTGGTGAGGTTCATCAGGGGGGCATCCTCCGAGTTTACCAAAGACAATAAACCCCATGAGAAAGATAAAGATCATTAAAATACTTTAGGGCCATGATAGTCATACTTACCTAAAGAAGGTAAGCCCTGAGAGGTTCCAATTAACAAAAGCAATATTTAAGATAAATATGGCAAAATTAACTAATATTGAGAAAAAAGGATGAACTAGCACAGAAGGAAGAAAAAATCAATAATATTTAGATAAAAGATCCAAATTTTGAAGGTTTAAAATAAGGTGAATGAAGAGTGCCCTCAAGAGTGCCTGTTGGTGATATTTTAAAGATAATCTTCTCTTATTTTAAATCTATTAATGTAATTACATGTGTAAGCATATACCACACTTCAAATGACTTGAATCAGATATGCAAACAATTCAGGACAATTTAATATTTATATCAACATTTATTTGTCATTTAAGTTAGTATTGTGTATGAGACTATAACTTGTTCAAATATTTACAAAATTAACATTCAATGATAACTTAAAAGGATACAGCTAGTATCATAAAGTTATCATGGAATATAATGATGAACAAATCACCAATAATGTCACACACATTAATGCAAACAAGATTAAAGTATCCCAATTAAACTGTCACAGAGAGCTCTAGTTAGTGGTGCATAGTGAAAACTATGAGTCTTCTGATGCGAGATGTTGTTTAGTGGTCTATGATCAACTAAGCTGATCTGTGAACCATCAATAGAGAGAAAAGAATCCAGAGAGGTCCAGGAGAGGATGAAGACAATAGACATTTCACCAAAGCAGCATTTGGATCAGCAAGGTAAGAACTCCTTTTCCTCTTCAGCTGTGTTCATCCAATAGCTGCACAAGTACAAATATTGATACCCCAGATGCATATGCAGAATACTTACAATTTGCAAGTAGAAATTAATTGTTCCTATGCACTGCCTCATGACAAGATGAAAAAGTGTAAGTGGACCTTGATGCCACATGGCGTAGAGAAAAGGAGGCAAGCAGTTTAAAAAGGGCCATAACAAATCAATCGGTCTTGCATAATTCCAAAGAATTAGCTGTGGTTTGAAATATTTTATCAAGTAAACAATATGATGAACTACTGACTATAGCTCAAGATTACACATCTGATGAAAACAACACTTAAAATGTACCTGATTTGCATTTCCATATCCTAACCAGGTAAGGACTTTGATGTTCAGTTGAATTTAACATTCATAAACTCTCCCTATCCCACTCAACAATTTTCAATAAAAACTCAGAATTGACAATTTTCAGTAAATTGACCAACTGATTGGCTCTACAAAACAATTAAGTATTATCCTGCTAAAGCAGATTTATAAAACAAATTTTGGAAAGATTGCTTCTTAGCTAGCAAAGCTTTGAACAAAGAAAGAGAATAATGACTGATGATTCTCAATAATTAAAAGGAACGTAATATTAATTAAAATACCTATGCAACATTAAATTAAAATATCTACATAACATTAAATTAAAATATCTACTTTCAATTAATTGTAATTTTCATTTGTATTGTTGTTGTAATCATAGTTTTTACTGAGATAACAGCAAAATATCATAAAATAAAAAGTATAAAGCCTACAAAATAATTAAAATCAATTTATATTATAAAGAAAACCAAGATTATAATTTGGAATATTGGTCCCAAATGTCAATCAACTGATCCTATGAATTCTATTCTAAAGGAATTAAGCAAATTTTTGTGAATACAATCTTGCATTACTTTAACCTTTAGAATTCGGCTGAATCCAAGTCAAAATATCCCTTCGGCGCTCTTAGGATCCAGGAAAAATTTTCTTTTCCCCTCTGGGAACACCGGGAAGTCTAAATACGCCACATGCGGTATTGTAAAATTTTTCTAGTTACAAAGGGGAGATACTAAGGGTTGCCGATTTTTAGTCAGTAATCTTTCAAAAAAAAAGAAAGATACCAATATTTGGTGCCATATCATATTAAAATAATTTTTTCTGAATTCTGGTTTTTATTTTTAATAAAATGACTTACAAACTTTCAGACGCATTTTTTGATTTTATAAGTACTATTAATTTTTTAATACGTGCACACATGTCTCTTTTTAAGTAAATTTTAAAGTTAAAAAATATGTTTTCTAGAGTTTGATGTACAGCATTTCAGAAGTACTAAAAAAGTGGAATTTATATGATTGGAATGCTGACTAGAAATCATGTATTAGTAAAAATTATTAGATACATAACTTTTATTTGCTCCATTTGTAATTTTTAAGTCTATGCAAATTGCTAAAAATAACTTATTCTGAAACAAGAATGTATTGTATACATTGCATAAGTATGAGATAGATTGAAAAAGGATGTGGAGCAATATAAGCTAATATCCCTTAAGTATGAGAAACATATTATGAAAATATTAATAAGGCATTATATAATAAATATTTGTCTGTTAAAATAATTTTTGAATTTTTAAAAATTTATTCGTGTTTTTATGAAATGTTTTCCTTAAAAAATAATAAATAATCTTTTTGTTTCAAATATTAAAAAATTTATCATAACTTAGAGTTGTGTATTAATAATAAAATTGCAAATTAATATTTTCAAACAAAACAAATAACAAAAGAAAGCGACAGTTATTCCATATATATTCTAGAAGCAAGTACGTTAAAACATAGTTAAACTAATGGTTTCTGTAATCTCATGACTACACTCTCTGAGAGTACGATAGTTGAATCATATAAATATATACATACAATATACATATATAGGTGTGTAGTCACATGGTTTAGTGAACAGAATTCATTTGTGCTCTCATTATTGCAACTTACAAATTTAACTGCAACATTGAAACAATGTAATAAAAAATAATACCTCATGTTTTCAAAATTGTTCGACGAAATATGTAAAAGGAAAAATGTTAAGAACAATATGTAGACCATTATTATTAAACAATTTTCTTTTCCAATTTTCATTGTTTTAATGCACAAAAAAAAATCAATGTACTCCAAATAATTTGCAATCAATTTGATTTGATTTTTTATAACATCGCATTCTGAAGCAATAGGAATGCACTGGTAATGGACTTCATAAATTTGAACTTTGTTCAAGTAATGAGGACAACACCCACGCACCAAAATTCCACACCAACATGACGACTTAGAAACTCGACAGATTTAGCAGCCGGTTTTTAACTGAACAGGATCCACTGATACATCTAAATCAACCTCACTATTAATTTTTAAAAATGCTATATTCTAATTCATCTCCAAAATCTGAATCACTATCATTAAAATTTTCATCTAAATCTTTCATCAAATTCCAATCTCTATTTGAGTGAGGAATTTTCAAAGCATTCTAAAAAATAGAAGAAAAAACAACAGAAAAGAAAAATCTGTTGTTCATAGACAACGCAAGGTCATCAAATTGAGTTTTTTTTTTTTTTTTTTTAAATCGAAACTGATTGTTCCTAAAGGTCGCCATTATAAAGAATTCACGCACAACTAATAACATTGGCAAAAAATATCCCCATGCAATTACGGACAATAGAAGCAAAGTCGTAAGAAGAGTCAGAGAAAGTCGTAAAAGGGTCTTCTGGGAAAAAGGGGAGAAGAACTGTCTCTAGATAGCATGGTACAACAGCAAAAAAAAAATGTTACAGCAGCTGAAGCAAATGACAAAAAAAAAATTTGGTACAGCATATGTACCGCCAAGTTGTAAAGGTTAAGAGGCTAATGGAAAGAATATTTTAAAAACAAATTGCAGGCTTAAAAACATTCATACACAAATGTTTTTTTCTTCAACTTAGATTCAGATTAACTACAAGCTTGAAAAAGCACTAAACTCACACATAACAGCCTTGCCTAGAAAAGAAGGGAAACAAATTTAGAAAATTTAATATCTTACATAATATTTTTTTCTGAGTATAAATACACTGATAAAAAAAATTGTGTACCAAGAAAAGTTGTCAGAATAAAACAAAATTTTATATACATAAGTATAACATTGATGTAAGTAAGTGAATACAAAGTCAAAGCCAAATGATCCATTAATTGTAGGAAAAACTACAAATGAATGGAAGTTTTAGTACCCTGTTAGACCACCTCTAGCATGAATGCATGTGATACGATCGGGCATTGAGGCATACTCATCCCGTATGATGTACTGCAACATCTCATTCCAGTTTCTGTAAAAACACCTTTAATTCCAGCAAACTCGTAAGCTGTCCAACTTGCCATCCTAAATTATCCCAGATATACTCAAGCAGTGACAAATTTAGGGATCAAGTAGGCCAGGGAAGGGTGGAAATGTAACGGAGGCAGTCCTATGAAACCCATGTTGTGTGGGAATGAGAATGGTCCTGTTGAGAAATGGCTCCTGGGCACCCTGTAATGAGTAGCAACACATGTGGCTGAAGAATGTCACAAGCGTACCTCTGGGCTGTCGAGGTGCCATTGATTATTATTAGGGGTGACCATGTGGTATGTGATGGCCTCCCATACCATCACACTAGTTGTGGGAGCAGTGTGTCACTGTACAACAAAGGCAGGATTGAGACATTCACCACATGGTCTCCACACACCTACATGATTATCATCACTGCCCAAAATAAATTTGGATTTGTCGCTAACAACGATAGACTTTGTTTATATATGACAGATAACATTAAAACTACACATTTCAAATGCTAAAAACAATTTAACTATGATAAATGTTAAAAAATCTGTTATGAACAAAAATTTTCAAAGAACAATTTTAACCATTAAAAGTGCTTTAAAAAATGTAATATCTTTTTTTTAAAAAAAAAAAAATTAATACTTAAATAAGGAAGCTTATGTGAAATATTTACAAAGTAGTAATGTTTGAACAACTTTACAATATATATAACAATTGAACTTATTCACTAATACTGTCTATAAACCCGAAACATGCAAGTTATTTGAATAGAATTACAGTAATTATGATAAAAAAAAAAATAAAGTTAACTTCAAAATAATATTTATAATTGAGCTAATTCTCTTCGATTACCAATACAGATCAAACACTGAAGTTACCTGAACAATATTAAATAATCATATGAAGTTGGAAATTTGAAGAAAAAATGTTTGTATAACTTTAAAATAATATTGATAATTGGATTTTTATATAAACAATATTATAAACTTGTTGATAGAACACTAATTTTGCATCACAATTGAAGATAAAAACAATCAGGAATTACATAAATCTGAAGTTCTAATAGTCTGAAGTAAAATAAAATTATGTTTAATTTGACATTCCATAATAACTAATACCAAAATCAAACTTGTTTATACGAAGTCAGTATTTCCAATTATCTTCAAGACCAAAACCACAAAATAAATGTAAGATAACTTTTTACAATATAGGCAATGGGTGGAATCACAAAATAGCAGTATTAAGTACTTTCAAAAATTCTGATGGTTATAAAGCAAAATACTCTAATGATACAATTTGAAAAGCAGTCAAGAATACCATTTTAAAGTAGTATGAAAATAATATCCCCTTTGATGGATAATAATTTAAGATAAATTTATGTCACTTACTTCAACAACATTTCAACATATGGTTTCAGCTGAGGATACTTGTAATTAGTAAGATTTTCCAAATGTTTAGACCAGCAAGGAGTTATAGTTAAGCATATTCGAGTAGAAGCTATACAAGATGCAGCCACCAAGGAAGGAGTAAAATTAATGAATGCAGGATCTGAAACAATTATATAGAAAATATATTAAAAAACAGTACATTAAGCAGCAGTATTTTTACTTTAAGTCCTTTATTAATAATGCTTTACTGCCAAAATAAATATTATTCTACTAAACTAAAATAAAATATACAAAAAAAAAGCTTTTTTTTCCCCCAATCTCCATAGTCCTGTTAAGTAACTAGTTCAGTTATACAAGGCATATCTGCATACTACCCTACTGAGTAACTTATTCACCATATCATCTGTCACCGCCAAACACCAACTAGAGCCAAGCTGCATGCCTGTAACTTGCCAATATTACCGATTCTCCCACCAAGAGCAAGATGTATAGCATTTATTTCCTAAGGCAGAACAGAACATCATAACAAAAATTCATCAAAGAATCAGTTGTGATTAAGGTGTGAACTACATAAGTGATAATGTTGAGTATGAATGATGTAAGAAATTTAAAGATGATCAAATTGATATTTCGGATGAAAATTGATAAGGATGATAGTCTATCAACAGTGAACCTTTTAGAGAACAAGTTGATAAAATGGTTCGACAGAAATGGAGGTTTACTATTAGTGAACCATCTGTGGATTTTCCAGAAATTTTAAGGTCAGCTACATATATGATAGCAATGGAATACTAATACTGATGAAAACTTTGTGCATGTTAGTTTCTCAAGATGTTGTTTGAAATCCAGAAAACACATGTCATCAGTCTTAAATTTTTTCACACATTATTCTAATGGGGGAGGGAAGTTTTGAAATCAACTGCCACAATAGTTGAAGCTTAGATTGTTTATCACTATTTAGATTTGAAATAACAATCCTCAAACAATGGATACACATGAACTCCCAAAACAAACTCAAAAAAATTCAAACAAATATTCACAAAAAAAAAAGATCATGGCTACCATTTTCTGCGATTAGAAAAGAGTGATGTGTTGCTCATGGAGCCTGGAATTATGATATCAATGCAAATATATATTGTCAGATATTAAATAGACACTGAAGTCATAACAAAAGAGGAATGCTGTCTCTTGGAACTGTTTTGATCTATGACAATGCAGAATCGCCTATTATTATGATGATAGTTAAACGGCTTCTTGCACAAATTAAATGGGAAGAGATAGGTCACACAACATACAGTTAAAACTGGTGCAGTGTGACTTTCACTTCTTTTAAACTAAGAGAGATCTGGGAGGATAGTGCATCTATATCAATAAAGAGATTCTAAATGCCATGGAAAATTTTCTCAACACTCTGGTTGTAACCTTTTAAGAAGAGGGTATTGGAAAACTAATCCACCAATATAACATACATCTCATTGTTCACGATGACTTTATGGAAAAGTAATATTGATTATATTTGACTAAAGATAATATAATCATTTTGTTCTTCAAACTTATCGTTTTTTTATGCAACATTGGAGATTGAAAAATAACCTTCATATTTCTCCATTGCACTTCAATTTTGGAAATGAAATTAGTACTCAATTGAGAGTTTCTGATGAGCACCACAACAAATCTGAACAGTTATACAATTTCCTTACATAATTATTCTTTTTTTACTTTAATTACTTTCCTTTATAAATTTCTTATTTTGTTTAGTATTAATTAGTATTAATTCTCTAAGTCCAAAGTATTAAAAACTGTTGGCTCTAATCAAAGCATTTGGAGTACCTTCACTCAACAAAAATATTGGATTATCTAGGGCTAGTTTCAGGCATTCAGGCCTTGAATAGAATTTTATCTCATTAAAACAAAATTTTAAAACATTAGATTTAATTCACCAAATATAACTGAACTTAATATACCAGAAAATTATTCTTATCAAAAATATACTTTCACAGCCCAATTTAAATTATCCACTGAAATAATTTTTTCTATAAACCATATGCCCATGACAAATAAAGAATTTATTCAGTATTGATAAAAAAAAATAATAAAACTGTAAATTTATTATAAAAATTTACCTAATAAAGATACTCCCAAGAAATAGTCAACATATTTCCAAAAATAGATCCGAGAATGCTCGCATTTTTGCAGTGGATTGTCACCCATGTTGTCACTTTGATGAAAAGAATAAAAACTATAATATCTTGCAAAATGAGCAGCTGTAGGAAACAATATGTCCCAGTTGAAAAAATTAAGAATAGAAATTTCCATGGAGACAAATTCAATAAGCTTGTACTTGTTTCCAAGAAGTGAATTGAAATCACTGTTTCTTGGAATGAGGTTGTCTTTCTCTTCCAGTTTAACTGGAAAAAAATATAAAAAGAAGGAACTAAGTATACAAGAAATGTAACACTATGTGTGAAAAAAAATATTTTATCTGAAAGAGGAAAGTTATATATTTACCATAATATTTACTATATTAAAAAGTTCTGTATGCCTTGCATAAAAAAAGTTAAAACATTAATGTAAAATCTAAACAAAATAATCAGTATCATGTTAATAATTTCACAATTACATTAACATTGAATTAGCAAATAAGGAGATAAAAAAATTCAGTAAAGTTTTAAATTTCTGCAATCCAAAGCTGTTTTAAAATTTATTAAAATACACTATCTTAAACAGTTTCCAACATAATTTGAGGTGCATGAACCCTCAGAGATACACAACTTAAAGGAGTATCAAACAGGCCTAGAAAAATACATTATATGGAGTTTAGTTTGGGGGGTTATTTTATTAATGTCGCACTAGAAACAACACGAGGGCTATTGGCGACGGACCTTGTAGAAGAATTTACATGGCCTCTAATAGGGATTATCCCAACAGATCTTCCACTGTGTATTCAGTAAATTTTTATGAGTGTGTGATCGCATAAATTAAAGGATTATTTGGATTTGAATCAAGAAATAAGAATAAACTCTTTACTTTTATGTGAGAAAATGGGAAAAATTAAGAAATTAAAATATTTTTCAGTGAAACTATCACAAATTAAAGTTGAATCATTACACACACAGATATATATATATATATATATATATATATATATATGTCTAATATTTAAAGTAAATAAAATAAAACTAAAAGCAAGAAAATTTTAACTCTGAACTAGAAAAATTTTACATTATGTATTTTTTGCATGTTAAGAATCTCTACCTCACAGATTATACATTATTTAATTTTATATATAATTTGTCCACATGCATGTAATTTTTTCAGTTGTATCATAGTTCGTTAAAAAAAAGTTTACGGTATGCATTTTATTTACATTTAAATTAATAATATACATAATGTTCAACATAATCCAAGAGTGATGGAAAATATGGTACATGTGTAAAATCCCATCGCCAATTTTTGCTAAACCAAAGAATACTTATAATTTTAACTAGGCTCAATGAGCCTTCCTTCAAAATAAGAATTTAACTACTTTTTCTAATCTCATATAAAGGTGCCACAATAACTTGTTAATTTTATGACAGATCTTAATTTATGAAGATTACAAAACTCCTGCCTTTAAACAAAAACAATTTCATTAAACCATGACTTAAAAATTATATCGCAAATTCTTGATTCTTTCTTTTAAAAGCCGATTAGAAAGGCACATATGTGGTCATTAATATCAGATCGATCAGAAAAATTTTCTGCCAAATCAAAAACACATGCATATGAAAAACTATTAAGCCAATTTACATTTACAGTTCTCGCATTCAAATGAATAAGAAGAAATATAAAATGTCTCATAAAAAGTTTAATGAAAAGTTTAATTTTTATTTATCTAGAAGAGAGTGAAAGAGAGTTTTATTTATCTAGAAGAGAGAGAGAAAGCTATCAAATGAGTATCTTCAATGTACTACAAGTTCTTAAATAAAATTAGTGCAGTCAAAATCCTCTAAAAACTATAAGCATTCAGAGTATGGTATTGTCACTTATAAAACATTTTTAAGTCTGGCAAAGTAAATTCAAAAGGAAAGATTTTTAAATTTGAGATGCAACACTCAAGATGGTCAATTTCTATTGATGATCTGCTCAAAAGAATCAAAGACAATACACAACACATGAAATTACAGCACAGTATGATATTACACAATCAACAATTGTTTTAGTAAATAAATGCCTCACTTTGTCATAGATTAAATTGTTGAAGTACATATAAATTAATGAATGCCAACAAATGTTAGCCAGCCAAATGCTTTCAAAAATTTGCTCCAGGATCAAAAAAAAGTGCCCATTTTGAGAGCATGATCCCTTCCAATGAATAGTAGGGTTTTTACAATACTGGGCACAAAAGCAGGTGGTCAAAAACAGAGCTGCAATGGTTTAAAAATGGTTACTTATATACATAAAACTTATGCAAATCTGTCAGGATTATCACACTATTTTTCATAGGGAATTTCTTGGAAGTGGTCAGACCATAAATGGCAATTTTTAGTCTCATACTGTACAATGTTGATGCTGCAGTGAAAGAAAAATGCTGATAAATATTGAGAAGGAAGAATATTTTGTTCTATTAAGACAGCACAAAAGCCAAATCAGTGTTATCATTAGCCGGAAGCTGTATGAATGACATGTCTGAGTTATATGTGATGAGACCTGAGGATCCATACACCAAAATATTCAGACATTATACTGATTTCTTCTTCTCCCATCTGCAGCTACATATCCGTGGAACAATTTTGACTTCTACTAAAGAGGTCAAAAAAGAGATGCATGGCTTTTTTTATTTAAAATTGTCTGACTTTGTCCGCAGGGGTATCAAAAAACTACCTAAACATTGACAGAAGGTTGCTGACTTGGATGGCATTACTATTCACATAAATTTTATTACTTTAGAACTACACATTTAAAGTGGCAGGAAACTCTTAGATCAACCAGATAAAAATGAAAATAATTAAGGATAAACTGCAGAAACATTACAAAAAGTTCAAGAAAGAATGTTTTAAAAACTTTTATTACAAGAATTGTACTTAAAAAGTCGACTTTTGAGTCTTGCCAAAATTCAAAAGCTGGGAATAATATTAAAACTTTAAAACCATAAAACTGTTTTAGTTTTTAGTTTAGTTTTTATTAACGTCGCACTAGAAACAACACGAGGGCTATTAGCAAAAGACCTCGTAATTTTGAACCACTGTCAAGTGACGAGGACGACAACTGAGCTGGCACCCCCTCTTCTAACATCCACACCACACCAATGGGAGGACTTTGGGACCCGACAGATTTAACGTGCATCAGCTCCGGCTACACGGCGGATCTTTGGTGGCCAAGGATCTGCAACTGAATGAAAACCGCCGGCTGCTAGTCCACGACCTTGATCACTAGGCTACCGCGGCCACTAATTTTCAATAGAATTACAAAATTTCCACATTTCAAAAATCACTTTACAAATAAATTATTCATTATCTTAAATACTAACACATTGTCAACACAGACAATTTACTTAATTTACATCAGTTTTTTCTTTAACTTTTTCTTTTACTGTAGAAGTGTTAAACTTGGTTGCAGCCATAGGTCCTTTTCTGACAAGTAAAATTCATTGAGCTAAATATAATCCATCATGTTGTTCCACATTTAGTTTTTCAAAAAAATTTCAGTTTTCTGAATATTTATTTTAATAAATTTAACATTTACAAAATGCAAACATGAAATCAATTTAATTTGTTCAACATAAAGAAATTAAAATTAATTCAAAGGGTTAAATCAATGTTTTACCAATATTTTCAGGAGTGAATAATGTTGACAGAATCTTACTAATAAATTATTAAAATATATTTCTTGAAGTTATAATATATATACAAATAATTAATGGCATAATTTATTGACTGACTGATACAAAAATAAACAAACTAAAATATTTGTTTACAAAATTTTTAATTGTATTGGTGTATTACTTTTTACCCGAAACTTTCTATTGTTTATTTCTAGCCAAACTTCTATATAATAGCATAACAAAACAAATATGATAAAAATATACTATACATAGGAAAATAAAAGTAGCATTGTAGATTAATGTTATTATTTTGATCATAGTCTACTTAAGCTGATAAACTGATTACTATATTGAGGGAAAACACTTTTTTACCTTACTTTCATCAATTATGGATATAAAAGGAAATATTTACAAAATTTCAATTTTCAACAATAAAAGAAATCTGTCATCATGGCTTACTTTAAGAATTATGTTTAGTTTATGAGCCTAAACACACTACTGTGAGCAATAATTAAAAATTATTCATAATCTTAATTTTGCTGCATCTTTAAAAATGTGAAATTATTGAACACTATTAAAAATCAAAAAACTAAAATGAATTTATAGATTTATAGCTAGATTGAAAAGTTAGTTTTATGGATAATGTGATGCTAAGCGACCTACATTTTATTGTAGGTATATAATAATAGATGCAACTTCCTTCAATTCTTGTGAAGGCTACTCAGTTGACACAAACAATCAACTTTACATTAAAAATTCCTTTCAAAATTTTACAGAATCGAATTTCAAAACTTTTAGTTAAAATTGCAAAAAATATATACAATAAAACAATAATTAAATGCACAATCCCTTTCAAGATACACTAACTGTTAAGAAAATTATGCACTTAGCTTTCAAAACCATCAAATTCTGATTTATACTGTAGCTAAATGCTAAATACAAATAATAAATTTGGATTCCAAATAAAATTATAGAGAGAGAAGTAATAAGATATTCAACATAATAAAATACATATAAATTTTCTTGTCAAAATGCAAAAACAATTTATAATTTATGCATTATAATTGAAGTTTAAAAGTCATTCAATAAATGCTTTTCTTACTAAATAAAAAAGGGATGGTTGATTTCTAAAAACAAACCAAGAGTTAATTTAATCATCCTTTATTTATTATAAATTAAATTAAAATTGAATTTAATCAAAAAATCAATTTCTAGCTTAAGATATTTCTTCTTCAAAAAAACTATATAAATGATAATATGCTTATAAATACAAACCTGCAACCATCAAACATCCAATAATAACCATACGTAGATGATCATCATAGATGGTATGATTGTCCATAAAAATGTCTAAGAGATAAACAGCTAAATGTTGTACAGATGTGCAAAATTCCATTTTTAGACAGATCATATTCATCCATTCAATCATACTTTTCCGTAAATGTAATTGGGGAGATTGTCCACGATAAATGAATCGCTTGCGCTCCTTCAAACGGAGATAATTATGGATATCTTTATGATAGCTTCCAATTAACCACTCTTCTTCGGATGTCATCAGAAAGTAATATCTGAAAGAAAAAAATTTCTAAGTAATTTTTTAACACAATCTTTTCAGTTAAATTCCATATCATATAAATCAACTGGTAAATTGAGATGCATCTATAAGTAAAATATAGATTTTTATCTTCTAAATTAGATTCTCACTAAACAGCAATATTATATGAGTCGAACTTTTATTCACAGATAAAAAATAAAGGAAATAGTTAATTTAACCACTTCCTTTACTATTTCTTTCTCTTATTTTGTTCTCAGAAGAAAATCATTGAAAAAAAATTATTTCTTTTATGTTATAAATCTCACCATTAAAAAAATTGAAAGACCTACCTTTTGTACATAAATAAGTTACTTAACTAAATCATCTGAATAGTATATTTGTTAACATCACTTGTTTAACTAGCACTAGCATGCAGTGTGATGTGTATCGTATGAGAGACGGTTACAAAGCTCAATATGTGAAGGTGTTACTTCGTGGACCACAAATAAACTCCTTACAACCTGACCCTTCTCCTTCCTAAAATTCCCCTCCGTTTAAAATTTTTGTATCAGATGTAATTCCTTTATAACAATGTTCCAAATGATGCTAGATCGCTACTGAAACATGTCACCATAAGAATAAAATCTGTGGAAGTGTACATAACATTCTCTCTTCATTTTACAACTCAAAATGTTTTCGTTGCTACCAATGTCGAAAAATGCCACTGTTCATTAAGTCCAAATAATGGTGGTCGTATTCTAACAACTGATCAAGGCGAACTTTCATAAGCAGTTTCTGATAATCAGTTCTCAACAATTATTTTTATTATAAAAGTGTAATATTATAAAATTTACAAAACTAATATAAAACTCATATCCTGGTGAAATAGCTACATGGAAGCCAAAAACCCTTTTTTCCCTTCTTCTCTTGCCATTCCCTAACTTGTTATGCATTATTTCTAAAAATCAGGATTTTCTGAACAATCACACAGGACGAGGGATAAATTGTTAAAAATCATGACAGTCCCACTAAAAGTGGAACGTCAGGTCACCTTATTCTAATTACTAGTTAAAAACTAAAGAAGTGAAATTCATAATAATCAAATTCACTCCATAGATTGAAGGCATTGACATTTTACTTTCTTCCGAGGGTAGGAAATCGTTTTAGTCCAAATCAGCATTTTTGTTTCCTTTTACTTCAAATGTAATGTCATCGTAGCTACAAATATCTGAAATCCTATAAATAACACAGTTTAAATTGTTCAATTTCATACACAGGAGGAAAAATTGACTCTATGCTTTTCCAGCTACTTAACAATCAGAAGGTTTCATTGCCATCTGTTGATCTTTTATTTTTCCAATACATTCTTAAAAAAATCCATAAATTAAAAGCAGTTTCAAATATTTTCAGCTATGATTTATCTCCAAAACATCTCAAATAAAATGATTGTTTTTAAAAGAAATGTTACAATCTCTGTTCACAAAATGATTTTTCCAAATTATACAGAATTAACTGCCTTCTGTAGCAAAATTTGAGGCTGTGAATAACACCTTAATCCATCAATTGCAGCATAGAAGTTGTATTGGGACAGAAAAAACAAGATTGATGAACAAGAATTTTTTTAAGTGGGAACGAGGAATGTTATCTACTAGAAGTACAATTTTGCATTTTGTTTTTACCAAATCTGTGTCCAATTGACAAAGTAGCTTATCTTCACATAAATCAGTAGCCATCCCAGCTTTTCATTTAGCTCTGTAACATACGGATAACTTTTTAACAATTTTTAAATATTCAGAATTTTGAAAACTGCATATCAGTTGGTTTTTGTTTTTTTTTCCATATTAATCCATATTTGTACTCACACAAGAACAATTGTTCTAATTCTCAACAGCTACCTGCCAAATGAGCATTTTAAATGTTAAAAAAAATGCTAAAATTTGAATCTTTATTGTGTAAATGTTAAAATTTGTTTTAAAAGGAAAAATTTGATTTAGTCATTTTCTAAAACAATCCACTTCCAATCAGCATTAAAAATGTCTTTCTCTTCCTGATTCCAAATTACACCAAGCAACAATTGAGTTTTCCACATAAGATGCAGAAACACATAATGCTTCACCCACAACCTTAGATAATTCTATTTTTAAAATCTGTTTTTAAAATCTGTCCACAACCTATTCTGTTTTTAAAATCTGTCCACCATTAGGGCATATGAAATAGTTTCTTCATAATGTTCAATGCATTTGTATTGTGTTGCAACATAACTTCTGTTGTAGAAAGATTTCAATTTTGCTGAATAATAAACCAATTTGAAAAAACTTCATCTACATACTCCTTTTCAGCTTGACATACCTCCTAGGCTATATTCTGACTTTTTTTTCAAGAGTAGCAATGATCCCATTGCGACTCTTCCAAATGTTGGAAACCATAGATTTTGACAAAGAAAATTCCCTGTATATTGTTGTTTGATTAGCTCATCTTCAATATATTCAATAATATTTATTTTATCCTCAAACATAAATGCCTTCCTCTTTACAGAACTAAATTTCACTGATATTTTTCAGGATACTGCAGAGATGGTAAAATATTGATGCACCAATACGAAAATGAAACGGTAGCTGGAGATAAAAACAAGTAATTTAAAAAAAAAAAAATTACATCAATTCCTACTTAATTCAACAAAGAAAATTTTATTTCAGATAAGTTTTATTAAATAATTACAATTAATATAAATATGTAAATACATAAAACAGAATCACAATATTAAGTGCAAAAGAAATTTTTTTCCAGCAATCCACACACTTCATCACTGGCAGTATTTATTCCTAAATTTATATACTGCTAAATATCTTACATAAGGGAAATTTTTTTCTCCCATTTAAAGCTAAAATTAATTATTTGAAAATCAAATAAAAAAAAATTATGCTTCAACGAGACTCGATCCTAAGGCATGAAGATTCTATGCCGACGCTCTACCAACTTTGACATTACAAGACAAATGACATAGCAGCAGCATTGGCTTGTTTCTTAATTCATCTGGTAAATTAAATGATTTGTATGCAGTTTAGCCCAACCCTCCTTGGCGACAGGAATTATTTGACAGTATTTTGCCAAATGTGGCTACCCTGGTCCGTTTTGTGGACTTAACATTTAGCTAAAAAAATCGCCAAGTTTGGCAATTTTTGAAATCGCATTAAGCGGTTGGACAAAACTGCATTTTCACCAATTAAATGAATTAATATTTGAAAAAACTGTATTAACATCAAGTGTCATCTACTACAAGTTTAAAAAAATGTATTTGAACTTGATTGAACGAATAAAAATTATTTTATTAATGATTGAAAATTTGAACAAGATATACATAGAGAGTGTGAGCTAATAGTGCGAATTTAAAAAGGAGAGGAAAAGCAGACAAAACCATTACAATGCATTCAACTATTGTTCTAATTTTTTAAAGGGTGGCTTGAAGAATGGAATTTATGTTGTGGACCAGTGGGTTTATAAAAACGCTAGAGGTTAGAAGAAGAGGGAAGAGGAATACTGTTTATCAAACAGTGGTCAAGATGTTAATTCCTAGGAAGAATAAGTGTGAAAAAGTGGTAAATTGGATAGATTGTGTTGTTGGCATGCATAAGCTTATCAGCTTTTTATTACTTGTGGACATGATACATTAAAGGAGTGGCTTTGGTCTGAAGCAACTTTCTGATCCGTTCCTTGTCCATGAATGAGTGAAAGTGAAATATAATGGTGCAAGAGTCAGATGTGGCTATGCTGCACCAAACAAGATTTAACTGTGGTCTAGACGTGAAAAAAAAGACAAAAATGGGTTGACAAAAAAGAGGGTTGAAAATAGAAAAGGATCGCTAGGTTAACACAAAGGCATCACCCATATTTACCAAAGACATTAAACCCCATGAGAAAGAAAAAGATCACTAAGGTGCCTTATGATTATGATGCTCATACCTACCTAAAGAAAGCAAGCCTCTGAGGTCGCCTGATATAATCCTAAAGGACAGGGTGTCTGGTACCCCTAGACACTGGGTATCCATTTTAGTCACCTCTTACGATATGCATGAGCTACATTGGGACTATTCCTTCACATCTGGTCACAACTAGGGTACAAATAAGAAAGAATACACACGTACAAGTTTCCCACCATGGAGAAGTAATAGAAAGATTTAATCCAGATACTTATTCTTGGACATTCTTTTTTACATCCTCCAAATCCATTTAACAGCAATCCTTTACCAATGAAGTACTAATCTATAAGCTGAGATAGCAGTGAAAAAATAAAGAAAAACATTAACTTGCAAGGAATTATATTTTCTTTAAAAGTGTCAACAAACAATATAAAAGAAAGAGAAAAGAGCTTTCCACATTATTTTGCTTTTCAAAAGTTTTGTAATAAAAATCTTCCATTAAAATATCATTTGCTTTTATCTTAAACCATTAAAATTATTTAATATAGATGGAAAAATCAATGTTTCTCAGAACAAAAAAAAAATCTTAAGATTAAGTTAAAATTTAGAGCCAAATGGAAAAACCATGCAATAAAAAAAATGAAACCGATCCCAGAAATAGAGAAACAATATTGAAACTCTGTTATTCTGTTATGAAGAAAATGGAGATTAAATAGAGAAATACATTACATAATCAAAGCAATTCATAATTGATCTAACTGTTCAGTTATCATTTGAAATAGCACTGTTAGTGCTTCAATGATACATATATATACATATGTATGTATGTAATGAGAATGAGTTGCACGTAAAAATGGAAAAAAAAATGTCTTTTGGATATAACATATAAGATGTAGACTATAGGTCCAAATACTTCAACACTGAAACTAAAATAAAACTCAGTAGTCTCCCAATCTGAATGAATTATTTCTATTTGATGTAATGAAGAAATTATTTGACATAATTAGAACTCTTACTCCATAAAAGAATAAAGGGTATTTTTCCATTATGCCAGCCCAAATCTTGCCAAGCAGACTGTATTGGTGACAACACACAATAAACACATCAGAAAGATATTGAGTTTGGCATCGGTTATATCATTTCTAGTGACTTTATCGCCTGCACTGACAAAATGGAAAAGTACAGAAAAAGTACACATAACAAATCTTAAAAAGATATTTTCACAATCAAAGAAGACTTTCATTGTGGACTATAAATAAGAAGCAAATGCATTTATGCAGTACTTATAAAACTTTCACATTCCATAATATACTTTCGTATTTTTCAGAAGACTTTTATTCGAAAAAAACATGATGCTCCAATAACATTTCCTAATAATACTCACCCTAATAAGTCACTAAATAAAATATAACTTTGAGAATAGGCAAAAAATATTTATTTAAATATCTTTACAGGTTATATGTACTGTTTTGTAAACAAATAATGTTCTGCACAATCAAGATTTAAAATACACATACAAATTAGCAAGTCTTCAAAATTTTTCTGAATTTCATTTGATAGTAAAGAATATATAGCAGCCTTTATACAGCATATAGAGCATAAATTTCTGATCGCATTCTAATTTTTTTTATTTGCTTACTTTTTAATACATGGATTATTTTCAGCAAGGTTTGATCTTTTAAGAAGCATAAATTCATGAAAAAATTTATTTTCTCTTATGTTCCATGAAATTCCCAATTTCAAAGAAATCAGTTTTCTTTTTCATCAACCAACAAGTTCCACAGTACCTTCATGATTCCTCAAAACCAAAAGGAAACAAAGGGAGTGGAACAAAAACACTGATTAACATGATGAAATATAAAACATGCAAATCATAGTACTTCTTTTTACTAAACAAATGTGTATACTATTTTCTAACAATTCTAAAATTACAATATCTTTAGAGAAAGTGTGAATTATAGATTAAAAAACCAAAGTACCACTATAAGATCCAGAAATATTTTTCAACATGAAACTTTTTTGGTACTTGTCTGTTAAAGCGGTGCCCATCAAATTATGATTATGCTAAGTCATCTTTAAACTCGTGAAGCCTATCTTTCGATACAACCTACTTGCTGATATTTCTTAGTCGCCTGGCGATTAATGATCGGGCACCACTATAATAGACAAGTACCACTTTTTAAAAAAAAAAATCAGATCATGGTTTATTCAATACCACTCTTTAATAACCTTAACATAGAATATTATTTTTCTTGAAGTTATCATCTGCAGTTAATCCATCTAGTACATTCCATACATTTTCAATCTATTTTTTCAAAATTTCCGACAAAATCATTTTAAAATTTGATTCTTAACAGATGATTTTTTTCAATTTCATAATCTTATAACTAACTTTTTAAAAAATTTTCATAAAATAGCTTTCCCTCTTTGAATGCATTATTATGAGAGATTTTCCAGTAAGCTGCCACTTTCGGTTAGTGCTCCAGTCTGGTATTTGTCAGATTACCGAGAGAGCACTGGAATATTAAGCTAACCTTTAGTATCGTCCATCCAAATTTTTCACCAAAACATAACGCCAAGTTTGGTCATAAGTGATAACCTGAGGCAACCCATACCACATCCCTTTGGATGGCACCCTAAGCATTACCTTAAGTTTTGAGAAATGTTTTCTTGTGTGAAAAAAAATTAATTTTCCAAAACCACGAAGTTCTATAATTGTTTCAAAGAATATATACAGAACTATCATTACAAAAATTAGATTCATTACATTTTATGTATTGTTTTCAAGATGATGAGTAGAATATTTTTAAAATGGTACCATTATATCTGAAAAGTCATGCCCATACTCAACTTGAAGGGAAAGAAAAAATTTTTGACCAAAAAAATACTGTGATAGTTCAATAAAATATTGAAATATCTTAGGCACTCAAAATTAAGCTGTACGAATCAGCAGCACAAATAATTTTTAAAACATAAATGTTACAAAAAAAATGAATCTTAAATTCAACATTTTATTTTCACCCTCATGTCCAAGTACCCTTAAAAATTGTCTATTATTTGCAATATAAGTGTATACCTAATCAACCATCATAATAGTTTTTACGTAAACACTTTTCTTGCATACTGTTGAGTGATACATGAAACAGATGTTCATGCCTCTCACCCTTGACACTGTGCATTAAATATTATTGTACAGGTTAATGGGTTTCACAATTTTACTTTTTGTCGTTTTGGAAAATGGTTCTCCTTCATGAATCCCTTAAAAATGTTCATTATATTTTTACCACCCTGTTATTTTTAATATTTTGGGGGGTTGAGAGAGGGAAAGCCTAATCAAGAATCCAGTAAAATTATCTTGTCTATTTTCATTCCTCTTAAAATAGTGGATAAGTCTTTTTTTTTTCTTTAACTCACGATTTCTAGTGAAAACAAGATTACCGCCATTTTTTGAACATGGAATTTGATTCGAAATTTTGATGGATGAAAATGATGATCCCTTTTTCAAAACACGATACATTTTCACACGATACATGACACAGTTCGCAGGGAAGTATACTAAAGCTGTTCCCAATATAAAAAATAATGTATTTTTTGACCGCAGAAGTACCAAGACAGAGAAGTACCAAAGTTTTTAAAACATACTTCACTTTTAGAATGCTCCAAGGCTTCAGTACAAAGACTTATGTATTTGGAGTCACAACATTAATAACGTTAAACGTAGTTTTTTCGAATATTGAGATTATATTCTCAACGATTTGATTTTCGGTACATATAGAATTAAATAACTATTTTAAACTACTTACCTTATACAACACATTCAGATAGCAAGATATTGGAATACGTCAATATGCATGGTTTATATCGTGAAACAGCATATTATAAGACCATCCTTGCTTGTTCGAGCAAATAAAGTTTCTTGCAGCGAAAAACCACTTATAAATTCTATGAATATTATCGAATACTAAAGGCAAAACGGATTTCTATGAAATAATGCGAGTAGCTAAGAAACCAAGCACCAATCGCGAAGCACAGAAGTGTTTAAATCGCCGTAATAAAAGAAAAAGATTTAGTTTATTATGATTACAATAAAAGGAGAAAAGGCTCTAGAAAAAGGAAACGTAATACTGATTTTTCAATATGGCAACGAAGAGCCAAAATTACCTGGAAAATTGATGCTTACAAATCTCAGGAACGAATCAGGACAAGAAATGTTCATTTTCTTGAGTGGCAACGATAAAATGGTTGCTGCTAAATTATTTCTGGCCTCTCTTTGTAGATCTCCAAGTCAACCATACGGCTTAATATTGAGACAAGCTCGGTTACATTCATAAGAGAATTCGTACAGTGAAGAGGTGCTGGTACGTGGTTTTATATTGAGGTTTTTCTTAAAATTATTGGCAACGAAGAGACAAAATGGACTGGAAAATAAAGGAAAGAGACAAAGCGAACGAGCGATGCTAATTAGAACGGACAACACTTATTCCTGTAAAATGTAGATGATGTAGGAAATAAGAAAACAAAGCGAACGTGTAATGCTATTTAAAATGGCAAAACTTATTGCTACAAAGTGTAGTATTAACATTAAGCTTCATCCACTACAAGTTTAAAAAAATGTACTTGAACTTGAGTGGATGAAAAAAAAAGTATTTTATTAACGATTGAAAATTTGAACAAGATATATATATATGTAGGGAGAGTGTGAGCTAATAGTAGGAATTTTAATTTTAAAAAAAAACAGCACTTCCCCTGTCTTGTTGATGAAATGCAAAAAATTTCAATTTATCCAGTCTAATAAAAATAAACAAGAGATTGTTATGTTCTTTTAATTGAGTACCAAATTACCATCTGAACAATATCTTATTCTACTAAAAGATGATTAAAATTTCAAAGAAACTTAAATTATTATATTAATATGTTGTACATAATATTTATCAGAAACATAAGATGTTTAGAAAATATGAAATATATATATATATATATATATATATATATATATATATATATATATAGTCTTTATTTTAAGGAGTTCAAGATTTTTCCCCGCCAAATCCTCATTTCTAGTAAAAGATTGATCGCCAAGACGTTGTTCTTGAGGAACCAACTTGTAGCAACCATGCACAAGATGATCCGCGGGGTAAACTTTCTGGGTAGTATTACATTGTTTTTTCTTGACGTTCACCAGTTTTCTTTCTATTTTGTTTTCTGAAAAGTGTTGTCGTCTAAATTGCACTCCAGCTATCTTCTTGCAGTTTACATGAGTGTTTCGTTACAGATTTTTTGGCTCCCTTCGAGTGATTCTGAAAGTAAGGATCGATGAAAGCTCCCTCTACTGGGAGGAAGGAGGAGGCGTTACTTAGTGCGGACAAAGTACTCGTACAATACTGGTCATATGGTGCAGAAGTAAATAGTTCTCTTATAAAAGAGAAATTATAATCTATATTTTTTAAAATTTTCCTTATTTCGCTTGAAATTAAATTAGGAACTTCTTAGATGCTTTTAATTTCTTCAATTTTGCTCTACTATTTTCCATTTTCTTATACTTATGTTTTGACAAATATCATGAAGTTTGAAAATGACGTCACAGGGTAATAAATATTTCCTCTAGACAACCTGAAAAAAGCAAGTATTGTAAAGCTGTATCACAACCTCGATTCTTCCCCTCCTCTCTCTCTCTCCCCATTCAAAACAAGAGAAAAGGAGAGTAATTTAATCTCTGTCTTTCTTTTACACAGTTTCCTGCGAGCTTTTCCAGTAGGGAGGGGTCCCTCGCCCTCATAAAGCAATTCAAGGAATTTCTGTCCCTCGTTAGGTTAAATTGTCCTTCTGTGTTGCTCAAATGTTTAAAAGCTATCCCTAACTAGGAAAAAGCAGACTTTTTCATTGCTTTAAAAATAGTCATTCTTCCCTTTCAACATCTTTTTTTAGTCCTTTTTTCATGCATTCTAACTTAAAAAAAATCCGTTTCTACTATTTCATTTTTTCAAAATCGTATCACTTAATTATGAAATATCGTGAATGCTAGTGATATTCTAAATTTTGAGTATACTGTTTAATTATATAAAAATAAATTTTAATATAATAAAATGTTCTATATACAAAGTTTTGCAAAAAATAGATTTTGCCACCCAAAGTAATTTTTTTTTTGTAATTATTATTAAATTACTCAATTAAATATTAAAGTAAACGATGAAATATAGAGAAATGGACAATAGTAAACTTTTCCGATATTAAAATCATAGGAAACAGTAATTTATTAAGTTAATTTTATTTAAGCTTAGTGTAATTAAAATCAAAGCAAACGATAAATTATTAAATTGAATTTCATATCAGCTACATGTAATTAAAATCAAAGGAAATGATAAATTATTGATTTAAATATATTTAAGCTAAATGTAATTAAAATTGAAGCAAACGATTAAAAATTGGAAAGTAATTTAGTACGCGAAAAGTAATCTGGTTTGCCAAAATTGACCTAACTAAAACAATAGCGCCTTGGGTGGCTAAAAAGCTGATACCTGGTCAGAAAAAATTGCTGTATGAGGTTGCTGTAGTATCAGTATATGGTTGTATTAAGTGAAATAATTATTAGAATTTTGTTGATAGTATCGCATCCAATTCTAATTGCCCCAATAAGAAAGAAAATTTATATCAAGGCATTTGCTTTTATTAAGAGTTTGATTTTTATAACTAAAAGACACAGATTGTAATATATATTTTATAGTTTTATAGCTCGCGTATTGCTTTTAGAACGAAATCAATAAAAACTAAGCATATATATATATATATATATATATATATATATATATATATATATAGCAAGATTTTATTTGGATTACTCTCATATTGAAAAAAGTTTTAAAATCCTTACCTTAACTCAATTTTTTATTTTTAATGAAACAATTATCTATAAGAGGGGTATTCAACCTTTTACACTTTGGGGACCTTTTGAGCTTACCGTTTTCTTGAAGGAACCTCTTGATCAAAGTGCTTAAAAAATAGGATATCAAAGCTTTATCTTACTCAAATTAAAAAAAAATATATTACTGTATTTTTTTATCATAACACAAACTTCTTAATAAGATAATGAAAGAAAAGATAGCTAATAGCGTTTTTTTTTTTTTTTTTAGTCTTTCTAAAATGTATTCTATCAATAAATAAATAAAAACAATATTTTAAATTAAAACAAATTCATAAAAAACAAAATTTTTAATGACTTGGCTGTGAATGTTTTTTTATTTAAAAGTATTTTAATGCCTGGAATAATTGATAAAACCTACAACCTAATGTCCTGTTCAACAACCAATCTGTTTCTGCATTTTGTTTTTGTAGCAGCGTACAAAGAGAAAGCATTTTCTCAAGCATAGGTCGAAACAAATGACATATGTTTCACAACTCTTTTGGCAGTTTCAGGATATTCTTCTCTAATGTCAATCCAAAAATGTAAAATATGAATTTGACTAAATTTTAGCTTCAATTCAGTGATGGTCAATATATCAATTTGAGAAATACCGATTGAGCCAAATAATGAAGACTAATATGTGACCTTATGTGTCTCGATTAATGTATTTGAAGCACATGACTTTTATGAAATTTAAGATTTTGTTTTATTCAAAAAATATTTATTTATACCAAGGCTTATTTATACCATGTAGTTTGCTTATAATTATTTATAAGCAAACTACTTTTAAAAATTCAAGCTTGTATAAAAATTAAAATTTTATTAAAATCTTGACGCTTTGATTAAGAAAAAAGGGATCACTTACGGAACCCTGTCAAAGTTCTAAGGAACCCTAGGTTCCGTGGAACACAGGGGGAAGATCTCTGATCTATAACAAAGGCTTACAAAAATTTAAGGTTATGGTAATTTTAGTTTGTACAGGTTATCACGTTACAGCATCATTAACATCACATGTATGCATCAAACACTCACGATAAAGCTTATAAAACACAGTATGTACCAACAAAAGAATAAATAGTATGTATGTCAAATATTTATATTAAAAGATACAAAATTTATTTTTATTCCCAAATGAAAGGCAAAGAAATTATAGAAGTGGGACAATGAACGTACAGTTTCAGTTGTCGTTACCTTTATCAAACCTTGGTTAATTTTTCTGAAGTCAGTCGCTGAAATGTACATGTTACTCTAGTACGTCATTTATGCAAACAAATAAATAACAAATCCAAACTTTAATATATCCTGTTTTTATAAAAATATAATGCAATTTAATAGGAAAAAAATAAGACATAAAATATAGTAACTAATTTTTCGAACTTTATAGGAAATCTCTATATTCTAAGATACTTCATATAATCTTAATCAACATTTATATTCAAAAAATAATTAAATCAACCTTGAATTATAAAATTATCTCAATCAAGAGACTTTGCCCCCCCCCCTACACACAAAGGCCGTGAGGCAGCCGTTTTTTTCTGAATAATGTTATTTATTTTCAGTCATACCTTAATTCCAATTTACATATGATTTTTAAGTTAATACATAAATAGATAAGTAAATAAAGTACTTAATTTTTATATTTGTTTCCCATAAATCCAATAAAAAAAATTGGACAAAATTTATGACGATATATTTTTGAAAATTGAATTCATTCGTGGTGAAAGCAGGTATCAAATATATATTGCATATATTTTATTTCGATTCAATAAGAAATTCAGGAGAAATTTATTATGACGTATTTTTGAAAATTAAGTTCGTTACTGGCGAAAGCAGACATAAAATATGTACGCAAGAAAAAATTAATTTTTGAAAAGTGGTCAGGTACGACATTTATAGGGTATAGAAAACAATAGCCCTTTGGGTGGATAATATTTATTAGCACAGCTTTATTCATATAATATCTATTTAATTATTTTCATTCTGCATTAGTTATTAGACAAAAGAGAGGAGGGGAAGCTAATTCGATGTCGAATTCTAAAAACAAAATTTGTAAGGATTGACTATTTATTAGCGTCGCAATTGGAAGAAACAAGAGAGCTATTTATAGTTTTTAAATTTGAAACATGTTGGCGGTTCTAGGAAAAAAGGTCTCGAACACTCGGCTCGACTAAAACATCGCTAGCCACAAATTAGCGAGCATAACCATTCGGATACTCCATACGCTGTTTCAATACAGTAAGATAATGTTTCCATTCTTGCAAAATGTATTATTCATGTAAAATTCTTCACAAATCTGAGAAGCAGAATAATTTTTTTTCTCTATATATTCTTCATTTAACCATAAAAATTCGATATATTTTAATCTGATTCCTACAAAGGAGTTTTGAAAAAATAGTAATAAATGGTCACGCAATCTTTCTACTTAAATATAGTTAAAATGTTTTGTGGGTAATATCTTGAATAGTTAAGTATGTACAATTATGTTAATTGAAATAAAATAGTTACTTTTGGGTTTTAAATATAATATAAACAGTGATGCACAATAATAATAAAAATACACATGCAAAACAAACACATTGAAATAATATTTTCCCATAGCGATATGATTATAAAATTCCAACATATGTAAATGATAATAAAAATAAATAATAATTCCTTCAAAATCCTGGTTCAAGCTATCTACTTACAATATCACAAATTAATTATCAAGAAAAGCTTTAACAGTATTAGTAATATAATTTCAGGGATACAAAATGACTAAAAATTTACATAACTTTTTTTTTTTTTTCTCTTTTCCTGTGCTTCCAGTATCGAAGCTGGGTTACACCTGAGCATCAACCTGGGATATGGTGGATCAACAAGTTCGGGTAATAGACAATTGAAATAAAAGAATTCCGATTTTTATGTCATATTATCCCAAAAATCATTTTCTTTAATTATTTTTTTCTATTTTATGACCTTTTTTTGTCCACATTACAAAAAGGCAATATATTTTTTTTTTCCTGCAATTTGCAGTTGCCCCTGAATTTGATAGAAATATTGGTGATTTTAATTTATAATCATATTTCTAAATCTATCGAATTTCCAGAGAAGAAATTTTTTGTGGTTATAACTTCTTCGGGAGTTATGTTTAGGCAAGAGGCCGGTCATTTTCCCTCAACAATTCCATCATCATCAACTAAACCATCTGGAGCGGCTGCTAAGTACTTAAGTTATGGATGTATAAACAGTCCACAAGGGCGAACTATCAAACCCATTGAATTTTCTAAAGCCTTCACAGCCTTTCCTTCATGATTTATTCCTTATTATTTATTGTTCTTTATTCTTTTTTCGGTATGCTGAAGAATATAATCTTGCCTTGCTGCTTTGACGGCTATTCATATTATTTAATAATTGTAATAAATTTCTGCAACACAAGTTTTATAACAGCAAATGTTCTAATGCACAAATAACTAAATATTGGGAGAAAAACACATGATTTTCAATTCTGGAGGTATAAACAAAGAATTTTGCACAACAGATTTACAATATCTCCACTGGTATATTCAAAACGTATCTAAAATATCTATTGGTCATTTTAATAATTAATAAAATAATTTCGATAGAGTACTTTTTTAAATAGTAAAAATAGTATAAAAAACGAAGGCTTTTTTTTAAGAAATCATGTATGAAGCCTACTTTTCAAACACTTTGAAATACCCCATCTGTAGAGTAAGCTAGACAAACTTTCAATGAATATTACGCAACTGTAAATAAAGCTTCAAAGGAGGAATTCTCAGAACACCAACTACAAAATTCCTAGAAATCAGCCGACTTCACCCCCAAAGGATCATAAATCTCCTTTTGTCAATGTGCCTTTACCATGTATTCTTGAGCACTAAGGCGGGACTTTTAATTTTCCTTTCCCCTCTTTCCTTGTTTACTTTGCTGACTCAACAAATTACAACCAGCGAAATAAATTAAATTTTTTTTAAAAAAAAAAATATGCATTTGAAAGAGCATAAAAAAAGAAAGGATTTTGGGGAATTAATTTTTTTGTCCGATTATTCAAAGTATTTTTATGATCAATTTAGTGCGCCGGATGCAAGTTTTCAGATCTTCAATAAAAATTTAAAAAAGACTTGCAAAAATCAGAAAAAAAAGTCAATCCACAGAAGCCTTCATTTATTAATGCTCTTTAAAATGCACTTTATTCCATGCAGTTAAAATAAATATTCTAGATGTGAGACTTTAAGTAAGTAACTCCATAGGATTAACATTAGGTAGGGAAATTCGTGGTGGCGTGTCGACAGGAGCCTTCAGGAGCCGTTTAAAAATAAAAATATTTTTAAAATAATACTTACCAATTTGAAGAATTAAATTGAAGTTAGGTAGTAAAAGGAAATAAGTTGAAGTAATTTAAATCGAAAAAAATTAATTAAAATTTAAGGTATGTGCCTTCCCAAAAATCAGTTTCCGTGAAAATTTTCAACTTTCTTTATTATTTTTTATTGAAGCCCACATATTTAAGATTTCAAAAATTGTTTACATTTGTTTCTTGTGTAGTTAGTTAATGCATTAATGTAAATATATAATTTTTAAAGAAACGTTAAAATATTTAAATGCATTCTCTAGAAAACGGTGATTTTTGTTATTTTTTTTTTTACAAAAAATCTCATTTTTTAAAAATTACTTCATATATATATATATATATATATATATATATATATATATATATACAGGGACGTCTTAAGACTTCTTTAGGCCCTGGTCCCTTATGAAAAAATCGGCACTACTTGCGACCGTTTAATCTAATTTGGTGTAGATACATGTACATTTCAATAAAAGCAATCCATAGAAAAATGAGGTTTTATGTAAATATTCGTTTTCTTCATTTTAAATTCGCAAAATCATTTTAATTAGGCCTTCAAAATCAATTGTTCATAATATTTCATTTTCACTATTCACCAAGCTTAAATTTTTCAAACGTGATTGAGTCAAACGATTTTTCAATTCTTTTTTGACCAGTTTGAGTTTTGAAAATGAACGCTTACCACTCGCATTAGTAATCCTCATTGATAAGAGGATTCTCATTATTTTTTCAATATTGGGAAACATTGAATAATCTTTCATTATATATGTATTTATAGAGTGTGTTGATCCCAATAGTAGTCCCTTAAATCCAACCAACTGTTCTTCAACTTCATCTGCAAATTGTATTTTTTTAGCATTAGTTTTTTTGTAAGCTCTCCTTGGATTACGCCTTAGACTATACGTTTACAATCAGTATAGTGACTTCAGAAAGCTTCATATTTTCAGCTTATTAAGGCGAAATAAGGTATAAATTTAGATTCAATTTGTTAAGTAGCTTTAGAGTTCAGAACTTAACCAAGTTTAGGATAACGTCCAATTACGTAGGCATTTAGAATTTAATCGTAATTTCACGCTGGGTTTTTGTACCCAACGATAAATCACGTTTCATTTCTGGGGAGGGTTTGTGACATTGGGCTATTCGCGGTTTCTCTTCACTAACCTTGGGGACTTTTAATTGAGATTGATTGCTTTGGCTAAACAACCTTTGCCCAACCAAAAATGAAACGTGATACATAAAGTTATTATGTAAAGCAGTTAGGAATGAAGGGGAGTGGTTGAGTTAGGAAATATATAAACTCCGACTGAAAGAGTGACTGAAAGAGAGGATGAAGGGGTAGAGAGGTTGAACGAGAGAGGCTGTAGGAGAAATGAAGTTGAAGTGATAGATAAGAGGAAGGAGGAAATTGAGATTGAAATAGAGGGTTCGAGTAAAGATTGTTGCTAGAAGCATATTTCATACTGTTTTCAACAGTTGATCCAGAGTCTGAGTTGCAGTCGAACAAGGATTAGTGATAAGAGTTTGTTAGATTACTATTGGCGGGTGAATTTGAGGCTAATAGAAATATTACCCTGGAGAGCATAGGGAGTTGTTGTCATAGTAAATATATATTAATTAATTGCTTAGAGATTGTTTTAGTGTTCCTTTAATTATTTGTGTCGCAGTGTTTAATAATTGAATCTATGTTAGTGATGGCACAAGATGAAGCCCGGTCGGGCGGGAGTCACACTGGCGATGTAGTTGAATTTCTACAGAGTGTTAATGATATCATTGTATTTCATCAGATCCCGGCTGAACTACATTACGCATATTTACGCAATCATTTAAGAGGCAGAGCACGCGATTGGTATGATGTGATCAGGGCTGACTTTAAACGGGGAGAAGCTATTGACTTTGAGAACATACAGGCAGCTCTAAAAGATGCATTTCCTGTAGTGCAGTTAGAAGCAGAATTCTATTCGGCTAAGCAACAAAACTAATCTCCGTTAAATTTTGCGTATTACATGTTAAAAATTGCGCTTTGGCTAAATTTGCCGAACACGGAAACTGAGTTAATACAGCATATAGTGTTGAGAATGTCAACGCCTGTTCTGAACTATCTTGAAGTCCGTAAACCAACCTCTAAGATTGAACTGTTGCAGTTTCTATCTCAATATGAAATGTGTCACTTAAGTGAAGTTGAGAACAATTCCGGGTCAAGTCAAAATCGGAGAAATTTGAATAGATATCGCTACAAGCGAGATGAGGCTCTTGCTCCACATAGAATGAGGCAAACTAGTTATATGCATCGGCAAAATATCAGCAACCATAATGTTAATTGTAACTAAAATTTTGATCGCTTACCTATTGCTTTGAATTCAATGTATGTAAAACCGGCAGAAACTGGCAATCAATTTAAGAGGGAATTTGAAAAGGTTATTAAAGTCTTTGAACATCAGCTTCGAGATATGAGAAGGAAGTCGGAATCGGATCCTAATCGGATCCGAAATTTCTTGAATAACCAACATCAATATATTATTGAAAATTTTCCTTTAGCCTCTAGTAGTTATGATGTAAACTTCAGCCACTCTGTTAGAAAGGATTCGAGTGTCCATCGCATTGAAAAGCCAGCTAATCAACTTGATCGAGGGATCCGAGTGCAACAAAGATCTGATTACATGATGCGAAGTTGTAATTCAACTGATGGAACTGCGCTACTGTATGTGCCTCCTCATCACAGGATGAGAGCCTTTACTCCAGCAAAGCCAGCGGATGGAAATGTCAGACACGTGCAATGGAGAAGCGGAGTCCGTACGCAAGAGTTGTCCACAAGAGACTGGCCATGGAGAATCGAAGTCCGGCCTCAGCAGCTACCAGTAAGAAGCAGACCATAGGATCCCACTGCCAAGCCACAAAGGTCTTCAAGAAACCAATCTAGAGTCACACCTATCCACAACAAGGGATTTACAACAAGATTCCAGACGTCAACCGATCTCCCAGTCTAGAAGGTAGTTCTTCAACAAGATTCTTGTCCACAGTGAAAAGTGAGACTAAAATGTCAGGTTGTATTATTCTTTGTTATTCCATTTGATTTGAGGACATGATATTTTTGAGACAGCAAGTCTTTGATTTTTACGGCTTCAGTTCCAATACGGTAAACAGCTTTGGCTCTTACTCCATTAAGAGCTGAGAACTTTAATGGAAAGTTTACATTTTTTAATTGTAAATCACCAAGTTGGTGATCTTTCCCGATGGAAAGTATTGTTTGTTATACAGATTAGAACTTTTAAATTATAAACATTTGTTAAAATATAACACTTGTTTATGCATTGACTTGTTTTTTTAAGAGTAGATGTCTTGGTGTTTTGCATGAATTGTATATAATCATTTCATAACTGTATTTATGTTATACATCTGGTCACATCGTGGTGTAATTAGGGATCGCGACTAATATTCACACTTAGAGCTGCGTTAAGTTCGCATTTTGCATTGTTCTGTCTCTTGAACAGATCGCGTCATTCGTCAAATTCTTGAATGTTATGTAGAAAATTATATATAATTGTATGAATGATAATGTTTACTAATATTTTGTGTTACAAAATGATGTACACTGAAATCCATTTCAGGGTACCAGACCCTAAACTACAGCTTGTAAAGGAGCCGAAAAATCAATCCTCCGGCTGAAGAGGAATAAGAAGTTCAAGAAAATTCTTTAATAATATTGTATTTTTTTAGCATTAGTTTTTTTGTAAGCTCTCCTTGGATTACGCCTTAGACTATACGTTTACAATCAGTATAGTGACTTCAGAAAGCTTCAAATTTTCAGCTTATTAAGGCGAAATAAGATATAAATTTAGATTCAATTTGTTAAGTAGCTTTAGAGTTCAGAACTTAACCAAGTTTAGGATAACGTCCAATTACGTAGGCATTTAGAATTTAATTGTAATTTCACGCTGGGTTTTTGTACCCAACGATAAATCACGTTTCATTTCTGGGGAGGGTTTGTGACATTGGACTATTCGCGGTTTCTCTTCACTAACCTTGGGGACTTTTAATTGAGATTGATTGCTTTGGCTAAACAACCTTTGCCCAACCAAAAATGAAACGTGATACGTAAAGTTATTATGTAAAGTAGTTATGAATGAAGTAAAGTGGTTGAGTTAAGAAATATATGAACTCCGACTGGAAGTAGCAAGAGTATCTGAAAGAGAGGCTGTAGGAGAGGTGAAGCTGAAGTGATAGATAAGTGGAAGGAGGAATTGAAGATTGCAATAGAGGGTTCGAGTAAAGATTGCTGTTAGAAGGATATTTCATACTGTTTTCAACAGTTGATCCAGAGTCTGAGTTGCTGTCGAACAAGGATTAGTGGTAAGAGTCTGTTAGATTACTATTGGTGGGTTGAAATAAGGTACTAGAAAGCTTACCCTGGAGAGCATAGGGAGTTGTTGTCATAGTAAATATATGTTAATAAATTGTCGAAAGATTGTTTTGGTGATTCTGTAATTATTTGTGTCGTAGTGTTTAATAATTGGATCTAGTGATGGCACAAGATGAAGCCCGGTTCGGGCGGGCGCCACAGTCTTATTGCAACTTACATATTTAACTGCAACATCGAAACCATGAAATAAAAAAAAAATACTCCATGTTTTCTAAGATGTTCGACGAAATTTGTAAAAGAAGGAAAAACTTTAAGAACAATAGGTAGACCATTTTTACTAAACAAATTTCTTTTCAAATTTTCGCCCTTTTAATGCACAAAAAAAAATGTACTTTAAATAATTTGTGATCAATTTGATTTGATTATTTAATAACATCGCATTCAAACACAATAGGAATACTGCTGGTGACGGACTTCATAAATCTGAACCTCGGTCAAGCAATGAGGACTGCCCCCACTCACCAAACTTCCACACCAACATGAGGACTTGGAACCTCGACAGATTTATCAACCAGTTTTGAATTGAACAGGATTCGAACTCACGACTCAACACCGGCCACGAATTAGCGACATCAATAATTTGCTACAGCGGTCTTTTTGTGATTAAATATCATCAAGTGAGATTTAAAAAATAATTTTTAACTTAATTGAACACGTTTCAGAGCTATTGAATCTTAAGTACAGCAAATTAAGGCAAAGCTTTCAATAAATTCATGAATTCCAATGAAAATAATATGTAACACTTTTTTCTTATATCAAATCTTTTTATGTATCTTTAATCTTAAAGGAAAAAAAATATTATTACTTTTTTTTTAATTTTTCAATATTTTTTTGTGGTTGTTTCTAAAAGAAA